>DWNA01001959.1:0-12990 GCA_018249835.1 Heliconius besckei
GTGTCATACCCAATTCTCTGTTATTTTTATTTGTATAAATGCAGTACTTATTTAAATTCGTTTACTATAAACTCTATTCGGAACTGAATCTGCTAATCCTTGACTATTAACAAAAACACGCTATCTTCTCATCTCCTGCACTAACAAAGTTTCCTAAGAAAATATCGAATTTAAATAATTTTATATACAATATTTTCCCAGTTTTCCATACTCGCGTAGCGGCAGTATAGTACTAGTCCCAAGACATGTTGCTACGGCACTTCCGCCGCAGAGTAACTGGCGGTTAGTTGAAAATAGAAATGTATATTGATTTTTTTATCGGTTTACAAGCTTGCAGCTACTAAACTTGTTTAATATATGAAATGTGTGCTATATTGGGCCATTAAGAAATATTTTTCTGTGTCATTTGAAAAATGTTAATATTTGAGATATTATTTTAAAAAGGACGATGTTTGAAATCTAATTTATGCTTGGAAAATTGGAAGTCGGATTATTTATACCAAGGACCAATATAAGGAAAAAAATATGATACCTATTTTCGTGGACTTTTATGTTAAAAAAAGATTTACGAAACATTTTATTAAGCTCAACTTTATAACACGCAGATACCATAAATCAAAAATAAACAAAAACAAAATAACAATCTGTGCTTTGCAAATTATTAAAAAAACCCATTTTATTACGAAACGCTTCATTATCTGTGTCGGCCATTTTGTCTCGCTAACTGCATTACGGTAATGACGTCATCCATCAAGACAGCTTGACACTTGCAGCCGACACTGATTTCATTAATAGATATCAAAATTATATTAATACCTTGCCTATAACATAATGTTACATAATATTATTATAAAATTTAATACCTTTTGAGGTATAAAGGTATATATATAAATATCATGATTTTGGATTCTAAACTTGTATTGGTTTTCTTTTTGTTCTAAATTATTCATAATTGGAAATTTTATAAATGAATCAAATTCATCAATTATTTAATATTCATTTAGATTTCATGATTATTCATGGTCGCTATTGATAATTTTGAATAAATCGTTTCGAAATTTCGTTGCAAAACCTGTATTTTCCAAATAGCTGTCTATTTGAGCGTCATAGTGGTGCAGTGGGACTGCGCGTCTGACTTGGGAAGCAAGATAGCTATGGGTTCGATGTTCATTCGGGGAAACTCCTTTCATTTCTACGATCTGGTCATCAAAGTGCAGTGTTGTTCTCCACTTAACTTGCAAAACTTCGAATTCAGGGCCTTTAAGTTATCTCCGCCTACCCAATGATTAGTGTGTACGAGAGTATTTCAGAGAGATTTCACATTTAACAAATTATATTAACGAGAGCTCTCCACACAATTATTTGATATAGTAATACTAATGAGAATTGAGCATTCGCATGTTTGATACCTAAATAGTGGGAAAGTTGGCCGTTGGCCCGGAAAATCATTTCAAATTTCACAGTCCACGTGGCGATAGATTCAGCGTGTGATGAAATACGGATTAACTCTAGCCCTAAATATAAACGTTGCCCTCTGTTGGTTTCGTGGTTTATAATATACTAGGTATTGCATTCGGAATTGTTTACGTTTTAAAGCATTTTTTGTGTTATTGGTAATTTCAATGTCGCGGCCGTAGTTCATGCATTGGGATAGACATTTCCGCTCTACGGAAGGAGCGTAGCGTTAAGTTTCGCCATATAACACGTAATGTCTTGGAAATTGGTATAAGTATTGGTATATGGGAGAACGAAGTGTCTTAACATTAGGTTTCTTTTGCCCTCCTCTCTGGTAAAAAGCGTGAATCTGCTTTGCTTCAAACGCGAAAATTGTAATTGGTTATGGTGTCATTGGATGAGTTTAGTAAGTATATTACAAAAATATTGCAAAAATCGTAGAAAAATAATAAAAACAAAAAAAAAATTAATGATTTCTTTTATATGTATAAAAGAAAACAGTATGTACTGTTGTTGCTAACGTATTACGTAGTGTACAGTAAGTGATAGTTAATTAGGATGTTCGCCTAATGGTGGACGTCAAAGGAACACGCCTACGCTAACCCAACAATAAAATATAACACTTTCCTTGTTTTATTAAAAAACCTTAATCGATGCCGTCGATTCGTCGAAAACGAAATGGTGTGGGTTCGATTCCAATTCGAGGGAGGGATAATCTTCTTCTTCTTCTACTTCCTGGCATTAATCCCGGCTATTACCAGGGTCTGCCTTTCTACTCAACCTACTCCACTTTGCACGGTCTTTTGCGTCCTCGGTGGTTAGACTATAATATTTAAATTATTTTTATTTCTCCATTCTAATAGTTAAAACTCGGTGTTTAGTTCCGCCACTCCTGCAACAGGCAATGTCTAGGGAGCAGAGTATCGTAACACTGGGTTCCCTTAAGATATCCTGCTTGCTTTTTCTATTTCTTACCATTATTTTAGCTAATACTATCCATTTTGCACAACTGTTTAAGACTTACGTTATATGTGAAAAACTAAATTTCAAACTTACTTTCATTACTAATAAACAAAGTTGTTAGTAAATTGTGTATACTTCATACAAAATGACTAAAAGTTTAACTTTAAATACGCCATAGTACCTTCGAGTTTTCAGAATTATCCTCTTAAACCTCGATCTCGCAGACGATGGTATTGATTGCATACGACAGCTTATTACTTAGCGGCGATACGATAAGAGTTTTTGAAATTATCTTTACTTTCCTTCGTGATTACCGTTTAATACCGTAAATTTATATTATGGTTCAAAGGATAAAAACGAAATTACATTGTATGTGAGGCTTTTATTTTCTCGCTCTGGTAACAACCGATGTAGTGTTGAGTTTCACCACTCAACACGTAAAACGTGTCTTAAAAATAAAGCAATAGTAGCATACTACTGTCTTTTTATAAATATGTAAGGATTGCTTTATAAATAGGACTTATCTTTGCATAAAACGTAGCAGAGTAACGTTAAAATCAAGAATGCGACAGGCAAAACTAATCCGTAATATCGAATGTATTTTATATTTTGCAGAATTTACAGACAAAGATAAGGTTAAAAAGTATAGGGAAGTAGGGAACTCTAGGTGAGGATTTCTTAAATTCCTATAGAAAAGGGAAAATATGGGATTTTTCATTTTCCATTTTAAAGTTCACGTAAACAAAGTTGCGGGCGACGATGACTTCGCTATAATTTTGTAACAACATTCCGAAAATTGGATACTTTATAAATAGTTCAAAATACCGGTCAATATCATCAGAAAGGAGGTTTTACGACGTCGTTTTACGTGATAAGTATTTTTATTTGTTCGGTAGATCGGATAAGCCTGGCCTCGGATTACTTTCAGCCAATTCTAAGCTCTAAAGGCACCTGTCACGTCCCGCCCTACATTTATACAATCTATGTATTTTGTTTATTTTTACTTAGACGCTTTTAATGTGCCCGCCTCATGTTTTGAATCTCTAAGTAGTTGTAAGAAGGCACTAATGTCGTTTACTTTGCTTTATTGAATTTTGACTCGGCTTTTTCTAGGTTTCGTGCACGATTTTCTTTTTGTACTATTACGTTATATTAAGGCACAGTTGAGATGCCATTTTTATTTTATTGCAGTTCTCCTTAAATGATTCTGAAGGAAGATGAAAGCAGAAATACTTCTTGAAGAAAGTAATGTGTTCTTGTGGTAACTAATAAGCGTGGCCATTAAAAAAAATATGCAGATTTGTCTAAAAAACAATATCTTTACATGAAATTTATAGAAGGAAAAAAAGCAAACAAAGACTATTGAAAATGTCATAAATCAGTCACAACAGTATATTACACAACCTATACAAATTTTAGATCATCCCTTAAAGTAATATTGCAATAACATCTATCACCGCGTCGTATCAACATGTATTCAATGTGATGATATACAGCATCCATGCCACCGGTCTCTCGAGCCCCGCGTGGTGCGAAACGGTTATTTTGTTAGCAAAAAAATCCCCTAATCCAAATAAATTATATTGGCCACATAATGCGAGCGGACAGTGTGCCGAATATTTGTCACCTGTTACTGATACCCGATGGGAAACTATATTTTATATACGAGTTGAAATTTTGCTTTCATCGCAGGATTTTCCGATACGCCATTATGATTGCATAGGCTCGATCGTAAAAATTGATGAAAATTTTCGCTTTTTTTATTTATTTATTTATATAGAAGTAAATAGCAACAATCTTGCTATCTGTGAAGCTTTTTTGTATTTCTACGCTTCTCAAGATTAATAAGTACGCTACTCTAGAGAAATATCTCGACTGTGTTTTTCACGGACCGATTTTTCTTCTTTTTGAAGGAAATGTAAAGCAGAACTTTGCTACTTAGAAGTACATTTTTTTAGTTACCGCTGTAAGATAGACTGAGGTAACTCAGTGTTAAATCACTCCGTTCTCCAATTTCCGCACTATTGGCGGAATTCACCGCCTAGCTTTTATTTTGTTACTAGAGCGAATAAATAAAAATAATTTATTATCCTGGGGTTAAACCACAACAGCCACGTTTACAGTTGAACGTAATCGTAGTGCCGCTGTGCCACAACGGCGTTTCACAATCCAGACCACACCAGAGCAGCTCAACAGATTATCAAAACATACGTTGAAGCGATAACGCAAATGAATAAACCCAGGAGTGCCGTAAAGCGTCAGCGCCGGCGTCTATGTTCATAATATAATTTTTGTTGAAAAATGTATTGCGAGTCGAATAAAGTACGAAGGGCACCTGCGAAAATCTCTAACCGCGTTACTGAATATAAAATATTGATCAAGAAGAGAACGAAGTACTGGGAGCGTCGCTGATGGAATACTCTTGTAGCATTCCAACTGTTCATAACTCGTTTTGAATATTTTTACTTTGGTGTTAATATTTTTTTGTAGCTACTTGGTAGTATTATATTTTTTGTTTTCTTCAGTTCAGATGAAATTATAGAAATGTGGTCTCATTAGTTATGTAATATGTATTATAAAAACTATACTAATATTATAAAACTAAAGAGATTATTTGATTGAACGCGCCAATCTCAAGAACTCAGTAGGTCTTATTAGCAAACCCGCAGATAGAGGCTGGTTTTGTTATTTAATGTTTAATGTTATTTATTTATCCAACAATTAAATAATAAATAAATAAATAAAAAAGGCCTCCGATATTTACATTTCGCTATATAAATAACAGAACAAAATTCCACGCACCCACAATCATTCAGTTACCAAAAAATATATACAACACTAACCGAGTAAAATATTCAAGTAAATAAAGATTGGTTATTTAAGCTCCGTGAAAACATTCATTTTGTTACTGTTACTTACATTTGTGAAGTTAATTCGGAAATATAATAATTTTTGCTCGAACCTTCCTTTTTTTATAAGCCTTGTTATTTCGCGCTTTCGGTGGCTTTTCTTTGATTCCGAGTATCTTTATTACTTTGAAAATATAATATAATTTTGCTTTGGGTGTGTTGTGTACGCGGTTTTGGTTTATTTAATGACTGCTCCCGCCTTTTGAATGTTGTTTGCCCTAATTAAAAATGTTCATCGATAGAAATGTGGGGGCACGTGGGGGTCGCAGATTTGAATAACGAATACTTATCTTCGTTGTTTTTTGTAAGGAACGTGATAAGACACCCAGACGACTAGTACACAAATCGGGATCAAACCCACAACCTTCGAGTTTACAGTCTCGCTGTTCTATTGCACCACGAAGATCTAATACATGTATTCTATAAATAAAGACTTTGAAGACTATTCTAGTGAAGTCTATCGATCTCGACGGCACTTTATCATGTTTGCGGTGTCATATAACGACTTCCTGTAAGTATGGATCGCTTAGTGGCGTTATGTAAACAGCTTTGACAGAATAATCTCGTTTTATAAATGCTGTATACGTTCATAATATGTTGAAATTGGAGTAAAATCTTTATGTATCTGTGTTGGATTGGTAAGGCACTTTGTTTTCCAATTACTGTATGTACATAACGAGAAAGAAGAATATAATGAGAAGTGAAGAACTCACTGTTGTAACACTAGATACATATTGATTTACACTGCCTACTAAGCAATAATAGTGTGAAGTTGAAAAAAAAAACAACAAGTTGTATGAAATTTCAAATGCAATTTCCGCACCTGCTCGTATTTTATTTAGCGAATTCCATGTGGGAATAGCAAAATTTTTATATACAAACTAACACAATTTTAAAATTACGACCAAAAAAAATACACAAATATTGTATTTGTTTTTGAATACATACGTAGTCTAGGAACGACTATTCGTACGAAATACAAGCGAAAACTAAACAAATTTTGATGCAATTATGCACAAATTACAAGTGCGGCCGCTGGAGCGATTTTATTGAGTTATTTTAAAGTTCTGCGTGACTTGCTTCGGTTCGGGTCGCACGGTCGTCACTGTGATATAATAAAATATTCAATCAATTGAAAATATTTTTATAAAGCTAGGACGTGCGGTGCTACGTACGGGCGTGTAGCGGCGGCTTTAGAATTATACATACATATGTATGCCTTGATTGAACGCGGTGGTAGTGAGTACAAATTTTTATATCTCTATCTATTTTTATCATTTTTTTTATTATTACCATTCTACGTATTTCATATTCAGCAACGATTTAAAATAATAACACTATTGTTGTGAAAATTTGGAATTTAAAAATATTGTGACAATTCTAACAAAGAGAACCAATACTTTTTATTCAATTAATATTGACACATGCACCAAAATATAAAGCCTATAGCTTCACAGATTAAATAATATTTCTTATCTACATTTATATTTATATGCACATAAAGGAATAATTCGGTAAAAATTTCAATAAAGCCACAATTTCACGGGCGTTCGCGTTCGCTGGTGTTACAATTTAATAGAACTTGAAAGGGCTGCCGATACCACAATTCTATCAGCTTAGCGAGATCCCGGCATTATGCGTATAAAAAGCGGTTATCGCGTCGAGTGGGGTCGATAGAGGGGACTACGAGTATTTGTCATTCCTATGTACATACATACATTGCATCTTTATGTGCAATATTTCAACTTGCGCGGTGTTAAGTTTCGTCAGTCAACACATAATTTCTCGAAAATTGGGCGGTAAATAAGAAAAGGAGTGTATATAACTTATAATAACGTAATTTTATACTAATTACATAATTTTAAGTTATGTGAGAAACTAAGAAATTAAAAATAATTTTGCATTAGGAAGAGTGCTTAGAAAAAAAATAAACCCAATTGTAAAACTATAAAAAGACTACGTCACTCTGTCGTAGGCAAAAAAGGCGCGAAAATAGAATCACAAGCAAAATGGCCGCCTCATATTTATAGTTTCAATTAGTAGATTTTGCAAGCTCCGTACGGACTTAAAGCGGTACCTTATTTGAATAAATAGCAAAAAAAAACATAAAAGAATTTTCTGCGAACAAATTTTTGTACAGGAACAAACTTTGTAAGCAAATTTAATTGTAATAATCATTTTATTTTGTTACCCAGCTTTTTGTTCAGACGTGGGCGTAAATGGCCTCAAAACGGGGGTTTTGTCATTTTAGTATCCTGCTCAGATAAGATAACAAAAAAGACCCGGTCAAGTGCGAGTCGGACTCGCACACCGAGTATCTCGTGATTGTACATCAATGGGAAGTAGGTACGAGTACTCTAAAGGTCTACGAGGTGAATTTCATATAATGTAGATGTACCTACTGTAAAAATGCTCGTATCCGATATTTTCGGTAACACAAGGAACTGTAAATCTAATTATTTGTTGATAATTTCTGCTTGATACTTCCACACAGATAAACAGACAGTCAGACGGACAACAAGCTTAGGCACAGGATCACTGATCCTATAAGGATCCTTTTTGGTAGAGATATAGAACCCTAAATATAACATAAAACGCCTCGCATGAAAATAATGACAGCGTAAAGTCAATCGTCAAAATTAATTCGTCATTTCAAACCGAATGAACATTTGAGCGGCCATAATCAGAGTGTAAAATGTTTAACGCTCACATTTAAAGCTAAAATAAAAATAAGCTTGTTTTACGCGTAGACAATAGGCATTCTAATTTTATAGTCAACGGTTTCATTTTTGTATGGAGTTTTGTGTTTTTAAAGTTGCATTTTGGCTTACTTTTCATTGACCCATTCCATTTTGAAATTTATCTGAAAAGATTTAAAAGTATTTTATTTTTTGTCACATTGGGTGAATAACGGTATATATCGTGATTATATATATGTAGTTATTTCTAATCAAAAATAAGTTTTTAGCAATAAAATATCTAGGTAAAATATGAAAGTTTTTTTTGACATCTCAAGCAGTAATCAAACCTACGGGTTCAAAAAACACACATTGCACGTGTGGCTATACAGTTAGTCAGACCAAAAAAAAAAAAGTTATATTTTAATCGAAAAAATAAAAAAATATGATAAATTTGTTTACATTTAGCAATTTTTCAATCGGCCAAACAGTCAGAACTCCACTGACAATGTTTCACAGTCCCTCAATCATTCATACATCAACACATTTGATTTGTTAAAAATTTCGCTCCCAAACCAACCGACGCGCAGTAGCGAGAACAATTAAAATTGGGGCATTTCGAAGTGCTCCGTTTTGATGCCGTCATAGAGTAATTGGGGAATGCCTACACGAAGATTGTAGGTTCGATTCCCATTCTGTGGATAATATTTTTAACGTCGTTCTTCGGGCTTGGTAAAGACTTTTATTCGATTGTGTTTTGTTCTCTAATAGCAACAGGTTCAAAGTGCAGAACAGAGAGTTTTAACACTAAGTTTTTCAGCTCTTCTTAATAAAACTCGTGGTAAAACAAGCAGAGTTATATTATAATATGAGTACTTTAGCAAATACATATATCCTTGGATAATATAATCTTTTGAAATTGAAACTCGATTGAAAATATAAATATATATATTTTTTTATTTTTATCACAAAATATAAAATATAATATACAAATATATTCCATAAAACTTGGTATATATTATAGCTAGAACAATTAAAATCGAACAATTTCAGCGTTTCGCGCTTAAAACAGACTATTTAGGCACAATTACATCGCGTCATTGCCTTTTGTCCGGCGGCCATTAAGCTTGAAACTACAATGGTTCCAATCTGAGCCCTAACGAAGCGACTTGGGCCATTCCGTCACTTCCACCGAAGATGTGTAATTTGCGGACACCAAATTGTAGAGAAGTGAGTTTTGGAATTGCCCCAACTTGGAAAGTGGACGGTAAAGTTTGGGCAGATTGGTTTAACAGGTTTTTGACAAGGCTTCAAGATTATTTTGGAACGCTATTTGTATACTGTTTGCTATTTGGTCCATTTTGTTCAACGTTTAACTTAGTGGTAGTCCGGTAAGTAAATAATTTATGAGTTTTAAGGAAACGTGACTTGAGTATTCTTGTTTCGTAATTTTTCTATTGGATTTTTATGACTTTCCTGAAATGTAGAACTTTAAAAGTTTTTAACACTTTTTGAAAGGTTTAAACGTTTTCTTTATTATAGTTCTCGAGATGACAATTCAGCCTGCATTTAACGTGATAATCGTCATCGCTAATACACAATCCCGTTCCTGTAGAAATTGAAAGACATCCTTTCTTAGTCCCCCACATTCCCATTGCCATTCCCTAACCTAGCGTACAATTTCTGCGTTGCGCTGTCAGTCACTCAATAACCAGAGAGTTGTATATATAAATACAGATTAAAGGTATACTTGGAAAACAAGAATGAACAACCTTTACTAACTACAATTTCAAGTGCGAGAGATGCTTGAAGAAAATATTGTCCCAAGACAATACAAGTTGTAGCGTAATGTTTTTCTTCGAACTAACTTTCATAATTATATCCTATATATCTAACAGTACGTGCGTTGCTTCATCTTAATCTTTCTTTGTCACTAACTAATCTGGAGATGCAAGTAAATTTCGGCAAGTTTTACTGAACAAATGTCTCAAAAACAATCATAGAAGGAAATGTAACTGTAGAAAGGGTTTGCCGAGATTTTGTGAAATGTATGTATGTACAGTACGTACGTAGCTCCGTAATATTTATCTCGTGTAATTATGCTTTGACAAAGCCCCTTTGTGCGCCGACGCCAATAATAATAGCTTAAACTTTCCTAATTTCGCTACAACGGAATAAGGGTGTCGATTTACTGGTTAGTATTTTAATTTTTGATTTTTTTCTTATTAAAGCATTAATTTCAGTAGTATGTTTTGGATGTTTCTTTTATAATATATGCTTTATGAGGTTACGTTATTTTTATACGTTAAAGAATTATAATATATGGCGTTGAGTTCCGCCCATGAGAAATATCTTTATCATAGGCGGAAAGGGAAGAGAACTTTGTTCTTTAAAGCACAAAATAGACATTATAGATTTCTCCCACAAAATCAAGAAGCACTAGCGAGTTTAAGAAAAACGCGAAAACTCAAAATTTATGTTTCCAACTTAATACTTTAAAAAATATAAAGCTATCTTCACACGAAAGCTGGCTCGGGTAAGCCCTTTGAGTAGCTTATCACACGCTATACACCACGCGTAACCCCGGATATTATGTTGTCAATAACGCGTATCTACATACCTATATATACTTTACTTGGCAACTTTGTTAATATTGTTAGTTGAGATAAGATCGGATTTAATTTTGCGTTATTTTAGCTGGAAACGCAAGAAACACGGCAAAGTCGTGAAACTTCTGATAAGTTTACAGGTATACGAATTATAATCTATTTATTAAGATGCTTATACCATAGTGGAATAGTTACTATACAATACACAGTTGTGGTTCAAATCTTATTTCAGGTTTTCTTATTTCTTTTATTCGGCGAGCTGCTTTGCGTTTATTTGATGATTTTCTATATGATTTATTTAAATATTTATTTATTTAGATTCTAAAAAAAATTAATTTTATTATGTCTAATTATTTCACCATAAGCGAGGACACGAATGTATTTACCGAGCGCTATTTAAACCAAGAAAAGATGTAACGTTGAAAAGATCTGCTGAACTAAAAAACTGCATCTTTAGAACCCTTTCAGATACACAGTCGCTTGCTGAACTATCACACCTGAGAATCAACTTTCTATTTCGCGTTTATATAAACGAAGGTTCAAGATTTTCTTTTAGATAGCAAATGGAGGTCAGTGTTTAGTTCGAGTATTTTGTTAAGTTTCACGCATCTCCCTAAGGAAGGTAAAGAAAAAGCTTAAGACACTCCGTTTTTTGCTTTAGAGACAATAATGGTAGTGTAAACTTCTTAACATATTTTTTTAAGTAACCCGATCATAGTAGGGTAGAGAGTACATAGAGCTTCTTAGCTCTGCACACCGTTCCCTATTTTCCGCCAGAATCAGGAGACACAGTAGGTTGAGTTGAGTGACAGTGAAACTCTACGCCGTGCTTTGCCATGTTACCACAGTGAGGGAATGAAAAGTTTAAATATTTCATTCCGTCGAGTGGGACCTCCAGTTGCTTAACCTGTCGCGTTTACAGTCGTATGCTTGTGGCCCTGAATGAGTTCCATTCAACAAGCAACACCTATAGAATCAGCGGAAAATGAGTAACGGAGTGTCTTGAAAGAATTCCCAGGTTCCCTCTGCCTATCCAGCTATGTGCGGGATACAGCGTGGACCTAAAAACAAGAAAGTACCGTGACATAAGTGTAACAATTGCGTAACCCTCTACAAAAGCTCACAACGTAAGCAGACCGCAATAGAATAAATTCACAACATAATGCTATGTAACAAGCGTCCGCCTCATCGCGGTTTCTGGGTCGCAATCTACTAATTGTTAACTTTGTTTTTATTATAGTGGCATACTTTATTAATTCTAGTTTCCTCTTTAAGGTTTACGCCACTGGTGGTTTATGTTCTATGTGGATTAGGCAAAAGTAAGTAGGTTCAATTCTTCATTTTGTTTTTTTTTCAGCTTCGGAACAGTTAATTTTTTTTTTTAGCTTTTTTTGTAATATTTTTTTGTGCTTACTTTAAGTAACCCAAAATATGATCTAACTATAACAGTACTTCACAACTGAGCTACAACGGTTTTAAATTTTTTAACCACCTCTAATTTTTAAATATATTGTTAATTTATACCTCAGCCATGTAAATGTTTCTCATGATGCTATAACTTTGCAGTTGCGGTCGAGTTACGGATACTTCGAGCTACATACTGTGGGTGGGTTAGTGGGGGTAGGTATAGTTAGTTTTATTTTCATATCAATTTTAATATTTATTGTTTGTATCCTCTGTTGTAAGAAAGTGTTTTACATTTGGGTTTTTAGTGTTGTGTATCTAAGGGTAGCGAGTTTAAATCTGTTTGTTTAAATTAATATTATCACTTAGAGAGAGGGGTTTAAATCTTGTAAAATTACCTCCTGATTGAAAATTGGAAGACTTTTCGAAATTCAAAATTTGAACTACCAAAAAGATAAAAAACAGTGTCTTTATGTAAAAACTTTTAAAATATGATATTTTACACCGACTTTAATCTGGATCTTCCTGCCAAAAGGATTTATCAAAACAAAATAGATCTTGATATACAAAAAACGCCGAAGTCAGTAATAATAAACATAAATAAAAGAGACTGTAATTAAATATATTAAGAAATTGACATTTGTGACTTCCGTCTTCGTAATTCGTATCTAGGACCACACGAAATCACCAAAACGAGGCAGCAGTTTACAAAACTTTACAAAGTTATATTTTGATGTCGCCCGCTTTGAGTAAAGCGGATGAAAATTGAAAAATATTAAAATTTACGTCGGAGGAAAATTATTTTTTGATCAACCTCAATCGTGGACTTCTGACGATAAGAAATACTCTTCGCAATAGATTAGCTGTCTTTTTGACAAATTATGAGGGTATTTACACGGTAGGTGGGTTTAGTTATTAAAGTATGAATTTTACTCATTACTATAGAAGATTTTTTTAGCTTCACGCAGTATC
>DWNA01001960.1:0-12982 GCA_018249835.1 Heliconius besckei
GATGTGAATGCGTAAGATATATTTTTGAAACTATAATTATTATTGAGGTCATTGTAAGGTGCTCAGTCCAACAGCATGTGGCTAAAAATACAATGGCACAACCATGGTTTCTCCCCTCTTGACAAGACAGATTACAGAGTTTTGCAAATTCAAGCTACTGTATCACAAGTTCACCATATAGGTTGAGAATATCCTCTCTGTCCATTGTGCTATGTGCAGGATAAATCATGAGGCATGAGATAAAACAAAGAAAGATAATATCATTTAGATATAAATGTCAATTTTAATATAAATCTTAGTGTCATATTCTTAAAACAAAATATCCATAGATGTCAATTAATAATCATAGTAAATAGTTTTGCAGCCTTTGGCGGAGCAATGACCATTATGGGAGGTTGTATGGTGATAGAAATGGGGGCTCCGCGGAGAGATGATGAAGGCAGACCCATGGAGGATGAATTTTCACACCTACCAGTGCCTTTCCAGTACCTGAGGAGAACTTGGAAGGAACTTACATTTTATGAAAAGGTAATTTTAAATAACTTAATCCATATTTTATATATTAGTATTTTTTAGAGATGGTTAAATATTTTTTTATAAAATAATTGAGGTAGAATTAAAGCTTAAAGAATTAGAATGATATGTATAGATAATAATAAAACTTGTGTGTAAATGGTTATCCATTGTGTATGTGCAATGCTTGCTGTGCTTGTGTGTGCTTATTGTCTAATACAACATAAGGCCACATAATGTGAAAAACAATGAAATAGAGGATATTCCTGCTGACCTTCCTTCATCAGATCCACTTAAGGTGGCAGTAATCTTATCTTTTTATTAGTAAAAGGTATGGAATAGAATAATTAAACTTCACCCATGCAATTATTACTACATACAAATATTTTTTTATAGATATATTTTTGTATATAACTTGTATAATTGTCACCTCAACATTAGGTTCCCTTTGCCTACCCAAGCTGGGTGAGGTAGGCTTACTGAGACACTCAGTTCCACACATATTCCTTAATTTTCGATATATTGTGTGTTGAATTGAAATCAACACAGTGCTTTATTATGCTAACGAAGCAAGAAAATGAGAACAATTCATTCCCCCATGTGGGAATCGAGCCCGCAACCATCGCACTTGCAGATTGTATATAAATAAATACACTTAATTATACAGATGATTAAAGAGCCTTCCCGTGAGAAACTTCTGCCGGATCCCTTGCCGCCGCCATATCAACCTACTTATACTTTAGTGCTAGAATTCACTGATGTTCTTGTACATCCCGACTGGTCATATCAAACTGGGTGGAGGTAATATAATGCTTAAAATATATCTTATATTGTTTATTTTTAGTTTTTGTTATTTTAATTTTTAATTTTTTTTAATACATAGTCAGTATTCGTAAAAAAAATTGGATTGTTAAAAAAAAAAAAAATTCTTAAATTTCTCTTATTTTTTAACACCGTCACGCTGTATCCCTATAGTAAAGTAGGCAGAGGGAACCTAATGTTATGACTCAGTTCTCCACTTACTGCTAGGTAGTAGGTTATATAGAATAAGATTTCTTAGATATTTTAAGTTAAACACGACGATTATGTATTCGATTGCCAATCTCGAGAATAAATTATTTATTATTTTAATGTTCTTACTCAAAATTCCGTCCATATCCTGCTATAAGGCCCAAAGCTCACAAAAATACACATGTTTTATTTTAATACATAAAAATTTCAGATTCAAAAAGCGTCCTGGCGTCGATCAATTTTTACAAACAGTCGCTAACTCGGATTACGAAGTTGTTATATTTACTTCTGAGAACGGTTTTATGATTTGGCCAGTCTTAGACAAATTAGACCCTGAAAACAAAATGATATCCTACAGATTGTTCAGAGATTCCACTCACTTTATAGATGGAGTCCATGTTAAAAATCTTGAAGGTCTGAATCGTGATTTATCGAAGGTAAGTTTAATATATAATTATATTATAAAAACGGATTGACTAACTAACAAAGATTATAATTATTATAATCTGATTAACTGTAAATTATAATATTTTCTAAAATCCATATTTTTTTATAATATGGAAAATATTCCGTATTAGATAGAAAAAAAATATAGTGAATAACATTATTCTCTTATCTTACGGATATGGTGATAGAAGCAAAACCAAAAACATTTTGTTTTAATCTTTTTTGCTTTTTTATTGTTTAAGCAATTTAGTGCCTTCATGGCGCAGTGGGTTGCTAAATGTAATTACGACGATTGTCTGTTCGATTCTCACTCGTTGTAATGAAATATTTACATTTCCTCGCTCTGTTAAGATGATAAAATGCGGCGTTGAGTTTTAAGACGTAATGGCTTAAGAATTGGGTGAAAAGTGATTTAGTTTCCTAACCTTGCTATACTTGCAGCCTTAAAGCAGCTAATAACTTGAACCAATGATATTAACAATATTAACTAATAATTACGCAAATATGTACTAGTACAATAAAATATATAAATTATTTTTTATATTTCATTTTAGGTAATAGTGGTGGATTGGAACAAAATGACAACAAAATTCCAACCTGATAATGCGCTCATATTGAAGAAGTGGAAGGGAGCTGATGACGACACTGCACTTCTTGATTTGGCTAATTTATTACAAGGTTAGTTATACTTATTTATCTAAACTTTTATAAAAACAGGTATATTTTATAATTATCAGTTTTGCACTGTATCTCTAACTTGTAGCAGGCTACGCAGTGGGAGTCTATTGTTAAGACACTCTGCTCCCTACGTTCCGCCGATTTCTATAGGCACTGAGCGACAGAATTGTGGTACTCAATGCCAAAATATTTAATATTATTGCGTTTATTATTATTTTCAATATTATCAATTAAATTATAATTAAAAAAAGATTTATATTAAATTGTATTATAAATTATAACATATTTTTTACAGCTATAGCAATGTCAAACGTGACCGACGTGAGAGAGGTGCTCCGCTACTACAGCCAGTTTGAGGACCCAATAGCGGCCTTCCGCGACAACCAGCGACGCCTGTTGGAGCATATGGAGAAGGAGACGCCGCCTACCACCACCATCACCGGCTCCTGGTTGCGGGGGTTTACTAGACGATAGTGGTTGGTTATGTGGGTATATATTTATTAAAAGAAATGGTGTAATTAAAAGAAATACCCTTTTTTCTTTATGGTGTGTGAGTAGGCAGAGAGAAGAGATGTGGAAAGTGTTAAGAGATTCCATTTCCATTAAGACACTTCCATTTTTCACTTTCCGCCGAGTTCTGCAGGTATTGCATGTGAGTAGCGGAACTCAACGCTGCGCTTTTTCTGATTACCAGAAAACAAGAAAATATTTAATATTTCAAGTTGTCGAGTGTAGCGCAAAACTCTTAACTGTCACAGTGGATATAAATTTCATTAAAACAACAATATTCTACCAAGTCAGATTTATACGCACAACTGTCGTATACATGACACTTCTTAACAGCACTATCATGTGTCTTATTTTTTAAATTAACCCAGTGTTACGTAATACGTATATGTAAATACTTTGGTATTGAATGACAAGTCACAATTAATCTAATCACACAAAAAAAACATTTTTTTAAATATATAAATCTTTCTGAGTTATGACGGAATTTAATTTATTATTCTTAATAACAAACATATTGCCTGATAAATATTGTTTCTTTCCAGTTTCCTGCAAATTATCAGCAAATGAAGTAGCAAATGTATAAGTCTGGCTTCAAACCTACGTAACTGTTATGTATGTGGATTATATCTTCCTGTTTGTGTTAAATTCATGAAATTAACTTTCATATTTATAAAACATCAAATTAAATTATATTCATATAAGTATGTAAAGAAATAGGTAAAATGTCAAGAAACTAAATAAGTATATATTCTTCTTAATAATGTGATTTAATTATATTTGAACATTTAATGAAATATACTATTGGTCTACCAATACTGTATGGAGTGATGGAAAATAAGAAATTGTCCTTGAATTATTTTTTTCGTGTTCTTAAATCCAATTTATTTATAAAGAAGCAAAATATTTTAAAAGTTCCTCCATTAATTCTATATGGCTATTGTAGTATTAATATTTTAGGGGCCATCCATGAAATATGTCACACGCTGAATAGTGGACTGTATTAATTTCCTCACTCTGGTAACATAAGAAAGCGCGGCGTTAAGTTCCACCACTCGACGCGCAATGTCTCAAACACTTACCATCGAGAGTGGATAGCGGAGTTTCCAGAGTTACCTTTGAAGAAGTACCAGTGTACCTTACCCTACTAATCCCTAGAGCTACCCCTATATATATATATACACGGGATACAGCATAAAGTTAAGAGAATAATAATTTAGAACTGGTGTTTTAATTTAATAATTTCGAATAAACTGGCAATGTGACGTCACACTAGGTCCTCGAGGAAAGTAAAAAATCATAAAATTTATGCATTTCATTTTATGGATGACCCTGATACTAAAACATATAATAAAACGTTTTTATTCTCGATTATAAAATGTTTAAAATTGCGGTCTTCTTTCTTAAATCTTTACTTAATATTTTCGTTGTAAATTTTGATGCTAATTTAATTCCCACAACAATTCAAAACTACTTCTTAAAAACTTACTTAAAATTACTAAACTAAACTTACTTAAAATTTCGTGGCATTTTAATTATCTAGAATTTGAAGTTTACCTGTACTTATATTAATATTGGTGTAATGTATGTATGTGTGTGTGTGTGTGTGTGTGACGTCATGCATGACATGCTTGTTATCTCACTTGTAGATATTAATTATAGATTTGTTAAATGAAAACTCTTTTATTTATTATCCTTTGAAAAATTGTTTTATTATGATAAAATAGAACACAGCCAAATATGAACATATATTTTTAAAGAATACATTTATTGACTAGTTAAAATAAAATTAATGAGGTTTAATTTCAATATTTATAGTCCAATCACTTATTTTTATTATAACATATTCTCGGGCCTCCTACATACCAAATAGTAAAAATAAATAACCTATTTACTCACTACTACGCTCCCGCGTGCTAAGGGAACCTGGGAACTTAGTGTTAAAATGCACCGTTTTCATTAAGCTTTATTCTCAATTTTTTTTATTGCGTGTTGAACAACGAAGCTTAACACCGCGCTACGCTCGTGACCAGAGCGATAAAATAAAAATATTAAATATTTTCTCGAGTGAGAATCGAATCCACTTATCGCGGTTATAGTCGTGCGCTTATGACTCCTGCGCTACGACAGGCCTTAATCTTATTTATATATAAATCGTAAATTAAGCTTTATGAGAATTTTTTCTTTTGATTTTGCTTGCAAAAAATTGTCGCACTTAAATGGTACATGTTTAGTTATTTCACATTTATGTAGACGGTCCATACACAAACCACTCGCGAGAATTCCGAGATAAAAAAATAGTCTATAGGTACAAAAAAGATTAATGTATATGTTTTGAAATTTCCACTCAGAGTGAAAGTAAACACTTTTTGTTTTTTTTTAACATGAGAATAATATTAATTTATTGATTTAAATTAATATTTCCATTTATTCGCTCTGGTGTCGATGTAAAGTGCGGTGTTGAGTTCCGCCACTCGGCCTCCAGAATTCTACGGAAAGTAAGGAATGGAGTGTCTTAACTCTTAACACTAGGTGTCCTTTGCCTACCCCGCTTATGAGATTAATGCTGTTAGTCTCAGTATTAATAATTTACCAATAATATCAAACAACAATTTAGCTAATTTAATAAAAATAAATATTTGAATAAGAACACTCATTCAAGTGAGATTCACACCTACAACCATCGATTATTCATTCAGTTATTTTAGAACTGCACCATAATATAGCATTTAATCACTTTCATCTTCTGAAAAATATAAATCAAGGGCAAATGACGATTGATCCACAACACTCTCGCTCTGGCCTTTCAACCAAACTTCCTGCAAACCTATGTCGACCTCTTCCTTTTCAAATGCTTCTGAAATCTCAGATTTATTAAACAGACTTTTATCGTTAAGATCACCCTCAAGTCTGAAATTATCAGGTAATCTCTTCAATTGCTTCCAAATGCTAGCTATGTTTTCAATTGATGATACTTCATAAGTTTTTGTCGGCAGCTTGAATGAGGTACTCCAATCGTGTAATTTCTGTGGTCCTTCATTATCAACAAATGTATCCATGTATTCCGGGAAAAGGGTGTGACAAGTTATGTCTCCGAGGGCATTTTGCATCAAAATATCATATTTCTCAGCACTCTCCATTATTATAACACCAGTTATGGCTGTACATATTCTTGTATCTATGGGATTATATAAATCACTACATAAAATTTTTTGCCGGGCTTCCTCAAGAGTTTTCAAAATACTTGGAGGACGGTAAGGTATAAAAATACCATTGGAATCAATCTCTTTTATAATATTGCTACTATTTGGTAATACACACATATCTTCACACCACTGACTGCTAAGAACTAAAAGTTCTTTATTCATTTCAAAACTAGTATGAGATATGTAAGCAGGAATACATTCCATGCCATGGGTCCATCGTTGTACGATTTTAGCTTTGTCATTATGATTCATATTTCGTAAATCCATTAAGAAAAGATGGTGATCTGTGCCAAAATATAATGAATGCTCCCCAATTAATTTTGCAACACTTATATCATTACAGCCAATTTCATCGGTTAAATTTCTTAATTCTGTCCAAACCGAAACACGTTTATTAGATCTTTTATCATATATAGAAATGGACTTTCTTCCAACATGTGTAAAATAGCCTCGTCCAGTACCGAGGACTGTGTTCCAGTTGTCCACCATTGAAATTTTGCTTTTTAATTTAATACTTCTAGCCTTTACCCTGTCTAAATTAACTATACTTAGTTTGCTATCTAAAGTTGTAATATATAATATATTTTTATGATAATCATCAAATGATATGCCAGTGTATGGTAGCTCTGATCCTACACATTTAACAAGTTCGATTAGCAGCTTACAGTTTTGTGTGACAGTTTTTAATATAAAAATCTTATATTTTGTTCTCAATGCAATAATGTTGTTTGTTGAACAAATGGTTTCAAGAATATAGCAATCTGTACCACAGTCAAATGTTGCAGCTGGTGTTTCATCAATTATATGTTCATTTCTATTGAAATGAGATATATCTGAAATTTTGATAAATTTGTGTTATTTTTATAAAGTAAGGATTTTTACATTTAATATTCTTATGTGCATAAGTTGGTAATTTATAAAAAATATTTTTTTAGCATATGATGTTTGCAACATGCAAACATCATATTATGTTATATTTGTTTAAATTTACACAAAGCGCCGAGTAGAATTCCGCCACTCAACACGCAATGCCTCCAGAATTCGGCAGAAAGTGGAGAACAGTGTCTTAACATTAAGTTCCCTTTGCCTACCCTGCTGTGTGGGATATATTTATAAGAATAGCAAATATAAAAACTCTTAGAAAATATTTTACTTACAAACAGTAGAAAATTCACTATATAGCAAATAATCTATCCAGTCAATACACATGAGTTGTAGATTGCCATTACCAGCGTAATACCAATTGTATGTACAATCAAAATATGGATCGGGATTACTGTCGAGATGGGCTGCCATGTCCACAATGTGCTTTGGACACTGCACTACTTCTTCATTTAGACTTTCGTACTTCTGCATCATATTAGTAAAAGCTAAAAATTAAAAAATTTGCATGTATTTAAAAAAATTTTTTGGGACTTTTGGGACTGGTTAACAGAATGACTATAACATAACACTCCTTTTTCTACATATTGAAAAATGATATGGCAAGTGTGGAAACTCAGTACAGTTCTTTGTCTACCAGAATGTGGAAATGAAAATAGTTATATATAATTTTACCAAGTTGGGATGAACTCTCACTCACACCATTACAACCCGTACTCTACTAATAGTTAAATTTTTAAATTCAACTTTAGTTAGTGGATACTAACCACCAGTCAGTCTTAGATTTCGGCATCCTCTTTGCCATTCCATTTTAGTCTTCATATAACTTGTTACTGGATCTGCCTTTTCTATATGTTTTAAAGTAGAAATAATTTTTGGTGTTAAACTTTTATAAGAGAATGTTTCAAAAAAGTCTATATTAAGTTCTCCATCCCAGTCATCATCAAAAGTGCTCAGAGAAAAGCCTGGCACCACATAATGAAAGTTTTTTAAAGCTGTTGCAGTAGTATGCCTCTGTTTTATGTTACGGGAATAAAATAAATATGCTTGAGGATTTTTGTGCTGTAGTTCATCTAAGATTTTTTGAACAGGTGCTGTATTATCAATGTTTTCAGCGGTAAATTCAATGTCTTTCTTTTTGCGCTAGAAATAACAAATATTAAAAAATAATTTTTATATAAGTTATATAAAGGAATATTTCATTTTCTACAGAAACATAAAAATACCTTAGTAGATTTACTTCTTCCGCCTGACATATTGGATAATAAAACTATATAATAAATTTATAAGCAAAACCAAATTACGCTAATATTTTCTTGTCGAATTTAAAGTTTAAATAGGTACCTATTACAAACACAAATACCAATTTCAACATGTGATTTTGACATTGACAGTTTTCTTTTCGAAAATAACAAACAGATTAAACTATAAAATAAGTTTTATTCCGCGCCTAAAAAAGCATTGACAATAATAATTATTAAATCAGTTTCCCGCTGTATCCCGCACACACCACATTAGGCAGAAGGAACTTAGTGTTAAGACACTCGGTTCCCCACTTTCTGCGGAATTCTGGAGAAATGACCTGTTCAGTGGCGTAACTCAAAATAGAAATAGAAATTTAAATAAATATTTCATGTTCTCTCTGTTACATTTTGTGACCGTGTGCCACGACTGGCCTCATTAATAATTATTAAGCAATTTTAATATCTTTCTCATTACTTCGCTCTGGCACCAAGGCAAACGCCCGGCGCAGCGTTAAGTTGCACCGCTTAACACTGAATGCCTCGAAAAATTCAGCGAAAAGTAGGGAATGATGTGTGTATAGTATATAGAATGTACTCTGTGGATGTGTCTTAATCTTAACATCTCTGCCTACTCTGATATAGGCGGGATACAGATGAAGCTGATTATTTTAATATATTAATAATGATATTTATTTAATATTACTAAACATCAATAATTTAAAATCCACATTTACGTTAAAATTAAATCAATTTAATTTCATTTTTAAGTATCCAATATAAAATAACAAATTGAATCAATAAATAAAATATAATATAAAAATATACAATTTAGCAAAATAATATTCATATAACTCAAAATTTTGTTTCATCGATCTTTTCAAATTAAATTAAGCTGGAGGAAGTAGATCAGGAAACGTCAAAGCAGTAAATATAGTCAATACTAGGATTGAATACATTGTTACTAAAATATCTCTTTTCATTTTCATCGTCGTATCAAATTCAGAAAGCATTATATTCTCAGTTTTTGACATTTTCTTTACTATAGGATTACATTTTTTCGTAATTTTCTCTTCACCTGCAAGAGCAGTTTTATTATTTTGTGATATTTCGTTGTTATATCTTGGTAATTCTATTATTTTGTGAGTTGATGAATTCAAATGAAGTATGCTGCAGTCGTATAGTGTGGTCACCGAACGGCTTAAGTGTTTGTTAGTAGAGTAACCTGTACTTCTATTGACTGTAGTTATATAAAATTGCGATGGCACATCTGTGAAAGCGTGTTTAAATTCTTTTTGTGACATTTTGACGGTTAGTTCTTTATCGAAACGTATACGTTTTACTTTATCAAATGTCTCTGCATCATTTCGAAGTAACGGACAATTATTAGATGATTCTTCTTTGTTTATAAGAGAAGTCAATGAAATCGTACTACTAATACTGTTATCAGACGAATTTTCTTGTATTGGGACGTTATTGAGTAATACTTCTAGTTCTTTATTTTTTATATTCAAATTAATTTCATTACTACATTTGACAAAATCAGCTTGACGTGATGTAATCTTTTTAATTTCATTCAAAAGCCCCACTAGAATATCCAGTGAAGGGGAAGTGCTAATATTGTCAGATTTCGCTTTTAGATTTATTTCATTATCTTTGTATTTTTCTTCTAAACTAATATCTTTAAATTTTAAAAGATCTTCGAATATACCTTCACTCATTTCATTTGAGTTATCGACTTTGCTAGACTCGGGTCTTACATAGTTCTTTTTGGTCATTGGTATGTCAGTGTTATTGGGTTCTAAGTCACTCTGAATTTTCATGTTGCATTGAAAGCTTTTATGACATAGCTCTTTGATTTTAGGTAAACTTTTATTAATAAAAGTTATTTTTGGATTTCTTTCATTTCCAGTAAGTTTAGAAATATTATGATCATAATGCTTAAGAAGAGCATATCCTACAGTTGATATTTGAATAGGAAACGTTCTATCTATAATCATATTGGACAAATCCGGGATAGGCTTCATTTCAGACATATCTGTTTTAGAGAAACCAAATTTGCGAGATAATGTCGATTTAACAAGCAAAGTGTCAGTGTCTCCAGAATTAAGAACAAATGCTTCTTGTATGGAATGTTTAGGTGTAAGAGTCAGCTTTTTTATTTTTAGCCGTTTCTGAAACGTGCCAGTTGATATTTGATTATGTAAAGCGTTTTCCAACTTATGGAGCTCGCTTTCAGAATCTTTAACTTCATATGTCAATATCTCTGTTATAGGACCTTTGTCAGCTTCACTATTTTGATTATTTTCAGAAATACAAGCTACTGCTGTTACAATATCTTTGTCTTCAAATACATCGATAGAGTGATCAGAAGTTACTTTATCATTTTCATTTAACGGATGAAGGTCAGTTTTCGATTTTTTATCGTCTATATCAGATTTTACTACGGGCTCTTTCGTTCCAGTGAGGAAGTTCGATGCACAATTTGTATCAGTAATAGAATTTATCATTAAGTGTAATTTATTCCCAAGAGCGTTCGATCCTTCTGCAGGAGACGATGTAACAGATTCTGCAATAATATGTAAATAGTTAGAACAAGTACAAGATATGTTAGATAAAATCAGATTGGTAATTGAACTCAATATAAATATAATTTGCAATATGTAATAAATTGATAAACTATGAATTAAATTTAAATGAAAACCATAAATTAATATATTTACCCAAGTCAATACACACAGGTATGAGAGGCGCTCGAGAAATTTCGTTATTGCCATTACGTGACAAAGCTGAAGCAATAGTCTGATTATTGGTTGCGTAAGATTCCACAGAAACATTTTTTTTATTTCTAGAAAGCAGCAAATATATAAATTAAAAAATGAATGAAAATATAAATAATACTGAAAACAAAACGAAAAAACATCTTACAAGGAGTTAAGAAATGAGTTTGTCTTGGTGCAAGACAATGGTCGTTTTGTATAAGTTCTATTGTCATGATCTTCCAAGATGTCTCTGTATACTGTTTTGGAGTTCATAGATTTTTCTGTAATATATATAAACAAAGATTTAGAGACTTTTTTCACAATTCAAACATTTTTACATAGTATAGTTATACTGAAACTATCCAATCTTCTTTATTTAAAAGAAAATTATAGATGAAATATTGTATTCACTAATATACATAATTCATATATGTGATTACATAACTATTGCTTAAACTTTTTTTTTACATTTTTGCTAAACAAATTCACCTTTACACACCTATTGCTGAATCAACAACCGTCTGCTTCGTCGCTAATGTCGACGTATCTGCAACTTTTTTTTGTCGTTTCAATGCAGCTGGTGAAAGCCTTTCCCTATTTGGTAATTGAAAGCCGACTCGTTGTCTGTCAGTCGCAAATTGTTTTTCATGTTTATTTTGATATTGTTCATAATGACCCTGAACATATAATTTTTTTGGTTGAGCTAAGTTATCTAATCGAGATCTTTTCGACGGGCCACGGACCGCTTCCCCTTTTAGTTCCTTCACTTCATCGATGATATCTATTACATTTTTTCTGTAAAATTTACTTGCAGGTTTCTCAGGAGACAAGCGTCGAGCCTGTTTGGTCTTTTCAAATGTTAAATTTTGGTGTATTTGCTTCTCTTTGTGCGATTGTAATCGTACAGTATTTATATCGTTATTGCGTTTGTAGGTCGAAATTTTCGGTTTGTTTTCTGGATATAAACTTTCAGATTTCTTCGATGATCTTCTTTCATTTCCACTCTTTTGCCTTGTTTTCTGAACGTTATCAATATCGTGGAGCAGTTGAGATATTGCTTTTAATGGGTTATTTATTATTTTTGTAGTGTCATATTTTTTAATTTCTTTTTTTACTTTATTATCTATTGCTGTAGTACGTTGCTTCGAATTTATTATAACTTTTGGAATAACAGTTACAAGATCACTGTTTATATCTTTATTTATGTTTGAAGATATTAATTGATGCTTGTTGCTACTTCCACTGTCACAACTTTGCGTACTATAACTGTCTTTCGTAGCAGTTGTTGTTACATTATTTTTATGAATTTTCAAACTATAGGAATCTGTTTCATTATTTATTTTCATTAAATCATAAATTTTATTTATATTTCTTCGGCATTCGGTAGTCACTTCTTTTTTATCAATTGTTTTATGTTCATTTTTCGTTGGTGTATTAGTTGGAACTAATGCTTCAGTACTTTGTGCCAACTTGAGAAAATCATTTTTATTGACTTCACCTGCCCCTATTCTATTAAAAATAATAAAAACATAACATTTTTTTATTGTAGCTTCTGCAGCTTCTATCATCTATAGATAGAAGCTATAACTATAGGAGGCTAGAATATGATAACATTACTTATAAATAATAATAGTGAAGACGTCGTGGCGCAGCGGCACAAGAGTGTGACTGTAACGCGACGGTAGTGGGTTCGGACCCCACTCGAGGAAGTGAAATATTTATTTACGTTTCATTT
>DWNA01001961.1:0-12982 GCA_018249835.1 Heliconius besckei
AGACAGACAGACAGACAGACAGACAGACAGAGTTACTTTTGAATTTATAATATAGGTATGGATTACATGCATTTACCTCCAAAGAGAGTTTTAATGCAAAATGTGTACTTATAGCAAATTGTAACAAAATATTTATTAGTTATTTTTTTTGGTTCACCTTGTGTCCCACATATTGCAGAGTAAACAGAGGCAACCTAGTGCTAAGACACTCTGTTCCCCCTTTCCACCAATTTTCAAGACATTGCGTGTTGAGTAACGGAACCCAACGCTGCGCTTATGGAAAATTAAGTACTTATTTCTTTCCAGGGTGCTGCAGATAAATTCTATATTGAAAAACAATTGCAACCTGAAAACTTAGTAGAAGCCTGCCGCTCTGTCGGTGTCCCTATCATTTTGAACTTGCGCGAGGGCTATGATCATTCCTACTACTACATCTCTACATATATTGGAGAACATTTTGATTTCCATGCAAAAATATTGAAAGCTTAAAAGTAAATTCATCTCAAATTGTCACAGGTGTGTAATGTACAATGAAAAGTCATATTAAAATATGGGAAAGAAAATAGATTTTTTTCAATTTGTATGTTCTCATTTATATATTGTTTACTGTTACTGTAAAAAATGCATTTATTAGCTATTTTTGTACATATTAAATATTATGTTTTATAATCTATGGGTTTCATTTAAATAAACATCAAAGTTTGCATTTAATACAATAATATAATCTTTCTAAAAATGTTTTTTTATACAGAATCTCTAAAATAATTATAACATGTTTCTATGCCATCCCGTAAAATAAGCATTTTAAATTATTTTCACATAATAAGTTATCTGGAATCTTTTCTGATGCTGTGGTAATATTGTAGGAACTTATCTCTGTTGCCCCATATGTGCATATGTCCCCAATGGCACCACACCCTAAAAATTAAATTAGTTATTTAACAATTTAATAATATTTTAATTTAGATATACTATATACTTAAGAGGATCGCATAAAGACTTAATCTTGGCTTAATTTTCAGTCTTTGATATAATGTATACTTACATTCCAAATATGGCCCCTCCAAGATGAGCTGCATGGTCAAAGAATTTCCATCCAAGAATAACTCCAGCAAGGTCCATGCTCATTATTACTTTTATAGCCTAGAAGTAAGAATACATTTTCAATGTATAATTTCCAGTATCATATATTTCCCGTATAAATTAGTGGCAATATATACCATACTTAATGTAATAATAATACTTAATTTTTCTTGCAAATTCGAGTCATTGTGGTTACACAATGTCTTGAATTTCAAAGAATTTTTGAATCTCAAATTCGTAATACCAATTGGTTACTAGGATGGGGAGATTAATATTAATTAACTAACTCATTATTTATTGCCTAATTTTAAAAAAAGCATATTTTATATAAGGTTACTTACATTACCAGCCGCAAAAGTATACATTGGAAGGAATATTATGCTTAATCTGGTGTCAGGATACTGCATACATACATAAGATAATACTGACATAATTGCTCCTGACTGAAAAATAGAAAGATGTATTTTATATATACCTGAGCAAATTAAAAATATTAGTCTAACAAAATAAGAAATCATATTTTCAGAATTACTAATATTGAATAAAATAGTGTGTCATTTATAATTTACTAAATTAATAAGAGTTTGTCCTTACTGCGCCAAGACTGAGGCCAGGTTGATTCAGCATCACTTTGTAGAAGAAACTAGCAAAACTACTTATCACTCCTGCACTCAGATACATAGCAACAAACTGTTCCTTTCCTAATGAAGTCACTGCAGCTATTCAAATAAATAAAAAACCATTGAAACATATATATTATAACACATAAAGATTTTATAGGTTGTACAATTTATAGAAAATTTGACAAAAAGTTTATAGAAAATATGGCAAATTATTAACTACTATGTCCATATTCAGTATAAACTTCAGAACTGGAGCAGAGAAAATACTGTGGATTTTACTTGTTTTAGACAGTAACTTTATGTATACCAATTAAATTGTTCTTCCAGTTCTTCTCAGATCTGAGGCATTAACGTTCAAAAAATGAAGTATGTAACTATTGAATAAAATTATTTGACTTTGACTTTATATTGGTATCTGGTTATCCCACTAACAAAAGGTTGTGAGGTAATTAAGTATAAATTGTCCAAAAACAAAACAAGAATATGTATTGAAATAATAAAGTATATTATATAGATTTTTAATCTTTTTCAAAGATACAGATACACATTGGAAACCAAAAGACAGTTTCTTAGTATTCTGTTTTTTGTTATATTCTTTAAGTTCAAATGTAATATGTTATATTATTTTAATTTTATGTGTCCTCTATATACATATGTTTCCCTAATAAAAGTAAAATAAAAAAAGGATATTAAGAAGCTGATTTGATATTATTAGATTTTTGTTTTATAGAGTGGTTGTATTAAGTTGAATGACCTTATATAGAGTTTACAGCATTATGCTAATGCAAAATACTAGTTGTATTTGTAGATTATTGAAGAATTGAAAGATAATTGTTAAAAAAAGTGACATTACCTGGCATGAAGCTATATAAAACATACATGTTGGCAGCTAAATGCAATGTTGAATAGTGGCTAAAGGTAGATAGAACCATTGGCAGACATTTTGCTCCTGTAAATATTACATGCATTTAGCATACAAATATTTAAATTATTTAAAATGAAAAAATTAAGACTATACTTTTATAGCACAGTTTAAAATATAAATATATCAACATACTGCCTGAAGGATTTGAGCAGAAATATTTAACCATAAATGGCTGAAGAGGCCTGATTTTCCAAGCACCAAATACTAATACATTCAGTGCTAAGATAGGATAAAAAACTTTTTCACTTTCTCTAAGAGAATTCCACCATCTTCTTATTGAGCTTGATTCTGATTGCTGAAAATATAATTTTTGGTCAACATTTTGTTTTAATTCATGTTTTATAGATATGAAAAAAGCTCCTTTTATCCTGCATAGCAGAGTAGGCAAAGAGAACCCAACATTAGATACTTTTTCCAACTTTCTGCCCAATTTTCAATACAGTCATATCCACAAAATACTTTTAACCATATTAGACAAATGATAATAATTTAAATATAATATGTTTACAGTTAGATACTGCTGCTGCCTGTTGGTTTATAAATAATAATTAAATATATACAATGTACTAACAAAAGGTGAAGTTATCCTCTTCTGATGTGAATTTAACCAAGTGCCAGGTCTTTTTAGAAATGAAGTGGCATGAGAACGTAAATTTTCATATTCCCAGATTACACAGCCAGCCAGACTTAATGATGACACCTACAATAAAATTACTATTTTACTTTTAATAAGTTGAGCAATATAAACTGAAACAATAATATCTTATATTGCTTATTATTACTTTTATGTTACATCATATATTTTCCATTGTGTATATATATTATAGTAAAATATGAATGTATTATTTACCCCAACTGTGAACAATAAGGGTTTTACTAAATTTCGTGCATGTAAAGGCCCTGAGTCCACATGAATTTCAAAGGGATTAGGAGGTTCTGGATTTGGTCTTCGTCCGCCGCGACGTGTGCTATGAATTGCATTACGTACTTGAACTCGAACGCACTTTAAATTGGTAAGTTTTGGCTGGAACAGTGATGAATTGCTGAAAATAAAAGTGCTTAAATTAGAAAGGTATTACACAATTATAATTTGAATATACATAATATTATGGCTGATATAAATAGATAAGCTGTAACTAATTCTTCTAAACTCTTAACTCAAAAAATATATAAATATTTTTTTTGTCTTATAGTTTACATATAATATAATAACCAAATAGTCAATTCCGCTGCCGACCTGACATTTCTACAAAACATATTATTATTGTGTTGGACAATATTTTTCTATATTACATATACATTATTTGGTTTATTGCAACAATTTTGATAACCTATTTAGATTTATTTTTTGTTCAATCTGACATTTGTAATTTGACAGCTGTCACCACAGAACACAGCTGTCACTGTGTAATCTCCTGTAGCAATATGTTTTGGCATGTGTAATAAAAGTTACGTTTCGAAACGTGGAGTCCGTTTAACAATGATAAATATTTAAAAAAATTAAATAGTTCACACTTCATAAAAAAAAATCTTTATTTAAAAAAGCTGGCACTTTTATGTTAAAAAAAGTTAGCAAAATGATTAAAAGTAAAACTAACTTTTATGCCTTTAGGATAACTAGCTATAGGCATAAAAGTCTTATAAAACATAGTGGACGCGCGCAGCTTCGCCTCCTTATTTGCACCCTTAGTGGTGAATTCTAAAAAACCACGAAACATGTGTTCAATGAAATATTTTTAAAAGTCTGAATTATTTTTTTTATAAAAATCGGTGGCGATTTAAAGATTTTTCCATACAAACTTTCAACCCCTATTTCATCACCACCAGTGTCTACACACACAAACGTACGCAAAGATAGATACATATATACATACTTGCTTACATACTTACATACATGATGTAAGAACTATATGAATCCATAAAATACATTTTCCAGTGCCAAATGAATTCCCAGGCACCACTGTAATTTAGAAGTTTCAGTGCTGAAGTCACACTATGATGTATTTGACTTAAAAAGTTCACCAGAGGCCGACCTCGTTACAAACACTTGTGATTGTCGACTCGTAATTTCCGAGCAGATTCATGATTCAAGATAGAATAATATTTCCATATGTAAAATTCTCTTTGATGATTTTTGAATTAATTTTGATTTAGACTGAAACACAAACTTACAGCATTTTTTTTTTCATTTTTAAAATAGACACGCACCAAATTATAGCACCTACCTATTCTATTATATTATTATATTGCTATTATTTTTTATATATTAGGATTGCTGTCCCATTGATTTGTAATGAAAAATAATAATTTAATAATAATAAGCACCCTCTTTTTTAATTAGCTTTACGTTGCATCCCGCATACAGCTGGATAGGCAGAGGGAACCTCGTGTTAAGACACTCTGTTCTCATTATTGCACTTCCGCTCTCCATTTTTTGCCCAACTCTGGAGGCATTGAGTGTTGATTTGGAATACAACGCCGCATTTTACCTCGACACTCAAGTGTTAATGGGCCGTTCGTGGTCCCGGGGCACAAGCGTGTCCCAATGGACAAGTTGTGGATTTGGATCCCACTCGAAGAAATGAAATATTTAATATTTTTATTTCATAGCTTTGGTGTTGAAGCAAAGGCCAAAGTCGTAGGTTACATTTTTAACGGGGGGGTTCAATTCTTTTTTTTTAAATTTTTGATTTAAATCCTTACTTGGGGGAAAGATATATAAAAAAATAATTTCCTCGCTCTGATAGAGAGACAAAGCGCTGCGTTGATTTCTGCCACCCTACACGTAACGCCTTGAGAATTCGGTGAATAGTGGAGAAGAGATGTCTTAATAGAAACGGAGTGTCCTAACACTGCCATCTGCCTGCCCTGCTATGTGCGAGATACAGCGTGAAACAAAAAAAGAAAAGATTAACTTGAATACTTAAGGTATACTAGGGGATGAATTATGTGTTATTACGTATACAAATAGAATCGAAAAAAAATAATGTAAATGACGACCGCAATCGTATAGAACAACTGTGGCAAGAGTATTATCTGCTTGTATTTAATAAACATATCTTTAAGTCTTTACGTATATAGCAAATGGACTTTAAAGATTAAGCAAATTATACCTCCAGTACTTGCAATTATTGATTAGAAAATTAGATTAAAAGTACAATATGTCGTTTCGCAAGTAATTCAAGGTCAAATTTTGCAGATAACATTCACGATGGTCCATAAACTTGTTATAACGTCTAGCGTTCAAAAAGCTTGTTTCCAGGGGGTCCCTTGTAAATACCCATGCCTATGGTTTTACAATAATGTAGAGGGCGAAGGGGGGTCGCAGAAGTGGGGTGGCGGTCCGCGCATGCTCCATTCAGACGAAGAGATGGGGCGACCCTCGGTAACTTCAGTGTATAGCTGAGAGATTCAAGGCGACTGGCCTTGCTTATTTCATAATTTCTAAATCTTAGGACCATAAAATCCTACAATTTCAAAAAGTAAGTCTCTTGTGTATTTATTAATTAAAACAATGTGATTCTTTGTTAGTTATTTCAATATAAAGTTTGGGACTAGAATGAAGTCGTTGTTAATAATTTATAATTACCTAGAAGAGGACATAAGGCAAGTATCTCGGTAGGCTGACATGTGTGGTCTTGTGAGGTACCGTTGTTCTATTGGATTTACTACTGTAATTGATAACTATTTTGAGCGCGAAATGTATTTGAATGGCGTCGACAAATCAATATTATACAGCCATGTGGTATTATTGAGATAATACTGCATGACAAGGTTTTCAAAATTTAGAACTAAAGAGAAACAGCTTCCTATCTGACTCTATTATAAATTTTACGTACTATACGTAAATAATAATTTTTAAAAGTCCTTACTTAATTGCGTCTTATGTTGTAATAGTATGTAATTACTATTCTTATAAGACTTAATTAAATCTATATATATATAGTCTTATAGTCTTATAAGAATTAAGAAAGAATATAACGTTTATTTTCAGAAATGAAGCCAAACTTATTAAAGCCACATCATCTCCAAGAACAACTTTATAAAATCTTTACATTGTGACGCACAATTTCGTAATTACAATCAATATTGTTACTAATGTTTTAAATAATCTTTATTATAAATAATTTAAATAAATTTTGTTTAAGTATATATATATATAACTTGCTGCAAAATTTTTTCTATGTTACGTATTTTTATATGGAAAGATGATTTTGACGGTTTGAATTGATAAGGATTTGATACCACCGTGAAATTAGTTTTACTTTTGAAGGCAAAGCTTTTTTAACTATTATTTATACTTATTTGTTGCAAACATTAGGTGCTAGTAAATGTTAAATAATATATAAATACCGATGTCAAAAACTTAGTACAATAGTTATTAAAAGTATAGATGGAGCCGTATGCGAGTGAGTTGTTTTGGTTGGTGGTATGTGGTTTTGTGGTGGCTTTTATTTTGGCTTTTGGTATCGGCGCCAACGACGTTGCTAACTCCTTCGGCACCAGCGTCGGTTCTAAAGTGCTGACTCTGACACAGGCATGCATATTAGCTACCATTTTCGAAATTGCTGGAGCTGTCCTTATAGGTAAGATGAGTTTTGTTTTCTTTGGTACGTACAGTATGGTCAACAAGTCGTTTTCGGAAATTATTCGCATTGTTCACTCGGGAAGAAAATATTCAAAAATAAGAAAATAAATTAAAATATAATCTGCGCCGTAGTCTACAGCTTACTTTAGTGCGGTCACGACTAGTTGACCGTACTGTACCTACATTAACGAGAAGTGAGTTAGAGGTTCGTAGAGTTCAAATTTCTGATTTCACAGATAAATTTTTAATAATAAAATGGAATAAAGCCAGAGATAACATTTTAGAAAATAATATTATAGATCTGATCATTCATATACAATAAATACGTCCGTATTGCCCCCACATTCCTGGATTTACTTATTATTTAGTCGTATTTCTAATATGATACTATATTTAAAAAACAGCCGCTGTTGAGTGTCCAAGTTGAGGAAGTTCGTTAGTTTACTTAGTTTACTTTACTTCAATATTGTAATAATTTTTGCATTTAAAACTGAATTTGAAGGAATGTTAAATAACTAAAATAAATAATTAACACAAAACGCTTCTTCAATAACAATTACAATTTCATAAAACTATATTTAACAAAAAAAATCTCAAGGTTACAAGGTGTCAGATACCATGAGGAAAGGTATTCTGGACGTATCATTATACGCTGATGGAGGAGAAAAACTGCTTGCGGCGGGCTGCCTCGCGGCTTTGATAGCTGGTGCCACCTGGTTGATCCTGGCTACGGCACTACGACTGCCAGTATCGGGAACTCATTCGGTAGTGGGAGCGACTGTCGGTTTCACACTGACAGCTAAAGGCCCAGTTGGTGTTCGTTGGTCAACATTGGGTGCGATTGGTAAGTTATTTTTTAAGACTTTTAAAGTATTATTTCACCCTTAGGAGTCCAGTTATTTTTAGTGAGCTAGTCCCGCATAAAACAGAGTAGGCTAAGAGAACCTAGTGTTAAGACATTCTGCCGAATTTTCGACAAATTAAGTATGCGTTTAATGGCTGAACTCAACGCCTAGTTTTGCTACCAGAGGGAGGAAAATGAACATTTTAAGTAATTCATTCCTTTGAGTGGGAATCAAAACCAAAACCGTCGCGCTTATACTCCTACTCTTGTGCCACTGTGCCATGATAGCCCTGGCCGATGATAGTCTGACGACAATGTTATACTTAAATTATATTTTAAATTTCGGTATACCATGTCTTTTTACTATGTACTATTTCGATGTAAGTAAGCGTATTTTCACATTATACCTACTTAAAAATACACAAAACTATTAAATATTTATATTTAAGTATGTCATTTAATAATATTTTTATAGTTTTGTCGTGGTTTATCTCCCCTGCGTTGAGCGGTGCGGTGTCAGCGATACTGTACTGGTTGGTCCGAAGGTTCATACTCCGTGCATCGCAGCCTCTGACTACGGGCCTGCAAGCGTTGCCTTTCTTCTATGGAGCCACGATCGCCATTAATGTTATCAGTGTGGTTCTTGACGGTCCTAAACGTAAGTTAGACATTATTTAATTGCCTACTAAGTATTCTCACCCAGTTTTGAGAGCACTGAGTTTTGGTTTAAAAATTTAGTTTCAATTTCACGCTGAATCCCGCATATAGCACGGTAAGCACTGGGAGTGGGAACCTAGTGATAAGACTCTGTTCCCCACTTTCAACAGACAGAAGTCAACGCCGCGCTTTGCCTTGTTACTTGAGCAAAGACATAAATTAATTAATAAATAATAATTCATTTTCCCGAGTGGGAATCGAACCCACAACCGTTACGTTAAAAGTCACACGCTTTTGTCACTGCGCTACAACAGTCTCGTCTGGATTTTTGTTTAACTGAAATGCTATAATAGTAAATTTTATAATAATTATATTTTTCAGTATTAGCAATGGATAAAATTCCGTTGTGGATAGCATTGGCCGGTTCTATGGCTCTAGGTGCATTTGGAGCCATATGTGTCCGCGCCTTCCTCGTGCCGTATTACCGCCGCCATCTTGCATCACCGCCGGTAAATTTTACCCTTGGACTATCAAATGGTAAGGTTCTTGAATACTTATTAATCGTAATTCATAAGTAATAATTAAAATGTAATAATTCAGATACCTAGATATAATAACAATTATTTGAAGGGCTTTTAACGTATATTTTTTTCTATATGGCTACATACTGATATGATAATTAATTAAATATAGATAACCAAACACATCCCTTTTGGTAATATTAAATAAATACTTTAATAATATTTATTTAATAAATATATTGTGCACAATTTCAGAAACAACTCCTGCCAATACACCAACGCATATTAAAAATAGTATTCCTCAACGTCCAACTTCACTACTGTCTGAGGATGGTAAACTCTTAGAAGCAATCGCTGAGAGCGCAGAAATGGTGACCTTAAGCGACGCAGACAAGTGTTCCGTTGGTGTTAAGGAGCTCAACGCCAGGAACAGAGCCCTCCTAGCTACAATGGATGATTGCAGTATACTTTCTAGAAGCCTAAGTCCGCCAAACAAGTCTAGATTGCAACTAATAGATGCAGATCCACAAATAAATACTCTTAAATATATAGACGAGACATTAAGTTGCTGCAAAAGCCTGGATTCAGCTCAGTTAGTGGGAATGGGGGAGAGTTATGATTCGAAGAATGGATTTTTAGGCGATTCCTGCGATACCATCGCTCGTGGTGAACTTGGAAGACTGTCAGCTCTAAGAGGTCAACCAGCTGTTGTTGAATTTGATACACCTCCTCCTAGATTGGATAAGGTAATTTATCTAATTTAATATAACAATACATAAAACCCATGTCATTTGCAACGGTTTTTGGGTCAATTCCTACTCGGGGGAATAAAGTACACTCGCTTGTGATTGTGACGCCCTGTATTTTCCATAAAAACCTATCTAAACATATGGTGATTATTCCAGGGTCCAGAAGTTGGCAGTGCATGGAGTATAGAATGCGACATGCGCAACACCCGGCTGGCCGCCATCACACCCAACTCGAGCGCAGCGCCCCTGCTGCGCGGTGCCAGCCCCGCGCCCCCCGCGCCGTTGCCGCCGCCTCCTCCTGACACCCTGCGCCTGTTCTCCTTCCTCCAGGTCCTCACTGCCACGTTTGGAGCTTTTGCGCACGGAGGAAATGATGTCAGGTTGGAATACGAATTAAGCTTGTTTTAAAGAGTTTTAGTAGAAATTGTTTGTTAACTTCTACGGGCTAGCGATCTGGGGGCGCACGCCCGTCGCACGGACATTCACACGCTAGTGTTCTTGCGCTACAACAACTCAAAATAAAGGAAATAATATATAATTAAAGCCTTTTTGAATGATTTCATTCCCAATAAAAAACCACCATAAATTCCAGTAACGCAATCGGACCTCTGGTGGCCCTCTGGCTGCTGTACTCAGAGGGCGGTGCACACGCCCGCGCGGAGACCCCCCTCGCCATCCTCGTGTTTGGGGGCGTCGGCATCGCGCTGGGGCTCTGGTTGTGGGGTAGACGAGTCATTCGCACTGTTGGCGAAGACCTTACCAGCATTACACCTGATACGTGAGTGATGTATACTTTGTTTTAACATTACGCTCTATCCTGGATGTAGCAGGGTAGGCAGAGGGAACCTAGTGTAGTGACACTCCGTCCCTCACGGACAGTCCAATTTTAGACCTTGCGTTGTGTTTTAATACCATAGTGAAGATATAAAAATTACCCACAATCGTCGTAGTTTACGTTCAGACTTTGCGATTAGTTAAATGAATTATTTTCATTTCCTCGGTCTTATCGTCATACTGCATTGCCAAAAAAATTTTTTTTTTAATGTCATTAATTTAATGTACCTATTGCGTTTATAAGTTCCTTAGACATACTTATTTATGAAATCTCTTTTGCTTGGAATTGCAGGGGATTTACTATCGAGCTTGGTGCAGCAGTCACTGTGTTAGTAGCGAGTAAAGCTGGCCTTCCTATTTCCACTACACATTGCAAAGTAGGTTCCGTTGTTTGCGTCGGATACTTCTCCGATAAAAAGGTTGATTGGAGTCTGTTCCGGTTAGTACAATTTATAAACATTTTTTAACAAAATGTCGTAATATATGCAACCGTATTGAAATGTGTGCTTTTTTAATATATTTTTGGCATCTTCATTCAATCGTAATTGTAAAAAATATTGAAGGTAATAAATAACATAATATAATATAAATCGAATATTAGATTTTTTCTTACTTAATTTTTTTCCCGAGTAAACAATGCACAAAAATTCAGAAAGCGTTACTTCAGGGAAGTCCCGTTTTTTCGACCATATTGTACTTACTATGTATTCATATTTATATTTCTAAATATTATTCGAATATTAGATATACATTTCACATATTCGGTTCATTTTAGTAAGTTTCATATCTGTTTTTATATTATTACAGGAATATAATTTTCGCGTGGGTAGTGACTGTTCCTGCCGTGGCAGCAATGGCGGCGCTTGTCATGTTGGCTTTAGAAGCGTTTGTTGTTTAAATTGGTTAAACGGGCATCGAGGATTATTTTATCATATTAAACAATTAAGTAAGTGCAGAAAACAGAGGAAAGCAGTTAATAAGGTCTAGACACAAAAAAATTACATTCTGTCTTTTTAGAGCTAAAAAGATTTTGTAGTGATTTTACTATTGAATAACTATTTGCTTGTGTTATTATAAAATTGAAACAGGAATTGTTAAATGTCAATATAGATTATAGAACAAGCCACTGGTACATTTTATAGATAATATAAGTTTTAAAGTAAATAACAGCATATTAATTTATCATCAAATGTTATGGATGTATGTAGGTAATATAAATATTTGGTAATTTTTTCCATGATCCATGTAATAGAGGTCCATGATTTGATGTGAATGTCTTATTCATTTTCTAGCCATAAACATAGCCGAGATTAATGCCAGGAAGAAGAAACAGAATTGTGTTGGAAATATATTTTTTGAAATATTATTAGTAGTCTGCACCGACTTAAATATCACTATATTAGAATATTTAGACTTTTCCCCCGCTTACGTAGCTCTATGGGTTATTCGAATAGTCGATTGTAAATATTCAAGCAAATACGCAAGCAATGCGCATGAGTCATCTAATAATTTATAGTAGGCGTTCAGTTAAAAAATAATATTTTATTTATTTTCTTCATTTTAGTTTTACTTAAAATAGTAATTGATATTAATGTGTTTTATGCAATTAAATATGAAATAATTAAAACTGTAAAAATAAGTTATTTGAAATTGGTCATTAGCCAATGTTGAGTTGTTTTAATTTATATGATTATTTATCTGTACGTAATACTCAAAAATATATATAATTTAGCGGGAAATCTGACACTTGTACTTCAATATATATTTTCTTAAATTCACGCTGTAAGTTGCACATCGCAGGCAGAGGGAACCTTTTCGTTTCCCACTTTCCATCGAACTTTTGAGCAATTGCGGGTTGAATTGTAGAACTCCACGCCGTTCGCTACCAGAGCGAAGAAACTAAAACATTAAATATTTCATTCTCTCGAATGGGAATTGAACCCATAACCATCGCGCTTACAGCCTCCAAATTTACATTAGTCTTTATAAACACTGTTAAATATATCTATTATTTCTTATATATATATCTAAGTATTAAGTATGATATTAAAAATATAATGTGTTCTCTTAATGAATGAAGTTAATTCTTACTCTTAAATAATTATACAACCAAGTACGACCTGGGTCCACTTTGTATATTTTTTAATATTGCATAATT
>DWNA01001962.1:0-12981 GCA_018249835.1 Heliconius besckei
TTGGCATAAGTGTATTGTATCTGAGGGGGATTACTTTGAAGGGGACAACATAAATATTGATAAATAAATAAATATTTTTTCTTAAAAATACAAAGTCACCTTACTTTTTGAACACACCTCGTATATTATGTAATTTTATATAAAAGAAAAAAATTTTTATATATTTTTTTATGTCTCTACCAGGTCGTCTAGACTTCAACCCGGTGACCGACGAACTGACAGGTTCCGATGGCAAGAAGTTCAAGCTGTCAGATCCCTTCGCAGATGAGCTCCCAGCTAAGGGCTTTGATCCCGGCCAGGACACCTATGAACATCCTCCAGCTGATGGTTCCAGTAAGTTTATTTATTTATTAGCGTTATAATTAGTATAGTACGGTCAATTAATTGTGCCTGCATGACAAAGAAACAGATGCCGATGGCAAGAAGTTGAAGCTGTTAGATCCTTTGGCTGATGAACTACCAGCTAAGGACTTCGATCCCGACCAAGATACTTATGAATATCCTCCTGCTGATGGATCCAGCTGATATTTTTTTATGGTATCACGATTATCACTTCCTCTGCGCAAAGATAAAACAGTAGTGGTTATAATGGAAGTTAAAAAAAATACAGAACTTTAGCTAAACGAAACATGAAAAACTAAATTAGTATAAAAATTAAATTATATGTATATAAAATTAACAGAAGTCAAGGTCGACGTAGCTCCTACATCCGACCGTCTCCAACTCCTGGAGCCCTTCGACAAGTGGGACGGAAAAGACCTTTCCGAGATGACCATCCTCATCAAAGTCAAAGGAAAGTGTACCACCGATCACATCTCAGCTGCCGGACCCTGGCTCAAGTATAGAGGACACTTGGATAACATATCTAATAATATGTTTATTACGTAAGTTTGGTTTTTTTTTGATAGATTTTTTTTTGAGGTTTTGAGTATTAAATGAGTTCAATTTTTTTTTACATTAGGTGTGGAAATGTGCAAAATTTAATATAGCCTAGATCCTGGCCAAACCTAACACGGTTCCAAAAAAAATCGGTCCAGTATCGGCCCACATAAAAATCATATATTCATATTCAATTAGATATTTTAATAACCTACATACAATTACCGACACAATTTTTTCACTGTTTTATTGTAGTATAGACAGATTGTCCAAAAATACTAATTTAAGAATCTAAAAATATTAATAAAAATAATGGCGGGTTTTTTAAAGCCTCAGGAAAGGATAAAAGTACAAAAGAGTATAAGCTGCAAAAGCGAAACAAAAGAAAGTCCTTGCTTTATGCGGGATACAGCGTGAAACTGTTTTTTTTTTAAATATTAATGGATACAAATAAAATAATAAACATTACGTTTCACCCACCAGGGCAACAAACGCGGAGAACAACGAGCTCAACAAGGTGCGCAACCAGGTGGACGGGTCGTGGGGGCCTGTGCCCGCCACCGCGCGCTCCTACCGCGCCGCCGGCGTGCGCTGGTGCGTGGTGGGCGACGAAAACTACGGCGAGGGCTCCAGCAGGGAGCACGCCGCACTCGAGCCGCGCCACCTGGGAGGCCGCGCCATCATTGTGAAGAGTTTCGCGAGGTATGTTGTATATGTGACCCCACGGAGGACGGCGAATAAGGGACTGTGCCCGCCACCTTCATGGCGACCTCTTTGACCGCACTCTAGTTCACTGAGCCCCGCTGTTTTTTTTTTTAGGAAAAGATTGTGTTTTTAATTTATAGTCGTAAAAAAATTTTAAAAAAAATTCGCTTAAACTTGCATAATTTCCGAATCATTTAAGAAGAAATTAATGTAAAAATATCTGGAAAAAATCCATAATGTCATGTTTTTATTTAGAATACACGAGACCAACCTGAAGAAGCAAGGTCTCCTCCCTCTGACGTTCGCAAACGCCGCCGACTACGAAAAGATTAAGCCCGACGACAAGATCTCACTATTGGGCCTTAAGAACTTAGCACCTGGAAAGGTATTGATTTCCTTATTTTTTAAATATTTTTTTAATATCTATCTCAATTTATATGAACACACACAATGCTTCCAGAATTTGGCTGACACCTTCCTTATTACTACTTAGGGCATTAAAATATTATTATTTTTTTATTTTATTATTTATTCTTGTTCAACTTCAGCTGTATTCCGCATATAGCAGTGATCGCAGAGTGAACCTAGTGTTGAGACACAATTTAGATTTCGAAACATGGGAGGCTGAGTTGCGAAACCCAACACCGCACTTTGTCTTATTCTCAAAGCGCAAAAATAAATGTTGTATAAGTTTTAGCTTAATAAATACTAAACATAAATTTTAATTACAGCAAGTGGAATGCGAGATCAAACACAAAGATGGCAAATCCGATCGTATTAAATTAAACCACTCCATGAACGAACAACAAATATCCTGGTTCAAGGCTGGCTCAGCTCTTAACAGAATGAAGGAAATCGCATCCGGAAAGTAAATTAAGCACATAAATGTAGATTTAAAATTATTATAAATAGTTCAAAATGTTTTTTTTTCCTATTAAATGAACTTAGACTCAAATGCCATAGACAATTATATTGTTATAGATTCTCACCAGTATTTATCATAAAAGCCTTAAAAAATGGCTGTTAGAAATTGTTTCTAATTGTGTAGTTTAAATTAAATATAGCCTTTTTAATCTGACAATATTTAGTGGTGAATCATTGCCTAGTGTAGCTATACAACACTTAGATTGTTTTTAGTGTAAGTTTGAGCTTCGTTTTCTATGTACTATAAACTGTAATGCAATAATTAAGTGAAATGTTTTATTTTATTTTTTATGTACATAATATTTACCAGACTTAATAAAAGTTATGTATGTACAAATTTTTGTTTTATTTTTTGAATATGATAAACAATACAATTTTTTTTAATATATTTTGATGAAGTTAATTGTATCACTCATCATAGTGAAGTGTGTAAAGATAAAGAGTTTCTCAGTATTTTTATAAAATTTGACAGTTAAGTTTATTGTAGAACTGTGACAATACTAATATTTTATGTAAATTAATTTAAAAAATTTGAATAACAAATAATTATTTTATTCTTCTTTAACACTTGCCACTTTTTTTAACTATTGGAATAACACATGAAAAATAATTTAAAATAAAAAAACAAACAGATAGTGTAAAACTATTTTATTATAGCAACAGGTTAATCTTCATTGTCCTCATTGTCGCTTTCAGCATTGATGTTGAAGTAGCGTAACTCGTAGGAGTCGTGGGCAGAGGCCACCACTCGGAGCCAGTCACGCAAATTGTTCTTCTTAAGATACCTCTTTGTCAAGTATTTCAGGTACCTCTTGGAGAAAGGAATGTCTGAAAATAAATTTAAAAAATATTCAGAAACATTTTAAGTTTTACTACAAAATGCACATTATTTTCTTGATTTGTTGTGGCACACTGGAACAATAATGTCTGGTTGTATGTTTGTGGATATATTAATTATGGACAATAAATTATTATCATGTCCCTGCCACAGCAAGAAAAAAGACAGCGTCAAAATCTGCCACTTCAAAGAATAGAATATTAACACTAGATTCTCTCAGCTTATTCTATATATTTGAAATAAATCATGAAGCTACTGCAATATAACTAACGCCCAATGTAAATAATGTATCTCCAGTTAACGTCAATCTTGTATTGTCCGACATGTCTATCAACCACTAACCTGCATGCCGTCCTCCATCTCTGTCTATTTCAATCTACGGTTGCAATTTATGGATTAGGATTGATTATTAACATTGGGCATAAGTCTTTCAATTATTATGACAAGCGAGGTTGATGGATAATTTTGTGTTATTTTAAACATATAGTTAAAATATGCAACTCACAAATATTATTTTAAATGCCATTCACAAAATCTATTATGAAAAAACACTTCACTGGAATTCTTAAAATGTACTGGCAACCAATTGTTTATATAAATTCAAGTTTTTAATGTATTTAAAATTAGAAAGAAATGCTTAAACGATCCATTTGAAATTAGTAACTAGTTACTACGGTATTTTTAAATTATATAATGAAATTATTTTAAAGATTACTTTTAGTAAGTATTCTTTCAGTTATTATTTTATTAACAGATTTAATCATGATTTAGTATTTGGTGTATGGTGTTTTCCTAGTCATTTATTTACACCATAAAACACATTATATGTATAACATCATGAACCTGAAAATTTTCATCAACAGCACATGCTATATTAAAAATATTAAATTAACTGTTAACATTTACTTTCGAAGCCAACTATCATGATTCTAAGCATCCAGAGCTATATAAATTTAAATCTTGTTACTTATTGTATTGGTTGTACTGTATACAATTTTAGCAACTAAAAGTAATTTCAGAAATTTGTTGCAAATGTTGCATAAATGATTTTGACCATCTTAAACTAATTGTAATACATAAATATAAACAGCATACCTGCGCTGATGATGATCTTAGTCTTGTCTCTAGCGATGACAACGTGATTGCCTAGGTTATTTGTTTTGCCCTCAACTTTGACACGTTCTTTTAAGTATTTTTCGAAGTTTCCTACTTCCAAAATACTATCTTCAGCGGGGTGTGTGCAGTCAATGGCGAACTTGAGGCTGATCTTCCTTCTTTGGCCTTTGCCGCGGATTTTGCCACCTTTGACTCCTTTTTTACCAGACTTTTGATGTAACTGGCCTTTTTTGGCTACGGGTTTCTTTGCTACTGCCATTTTGGCAACCTGAAATGTTTGTCAACTTATTAGTTTAGACTATAAACAGGTAATCACAAAAATATTCATTTTAAGTAAAGTTTTATCAATAACCTACAGAACACGTGTTACAGTCGCCGAAAAACCTGCAAAATGGCCGACTTCGACAGTTTTTACAAATGACAGCGTCTTTCTCTTTTTGGTTGGCAACTTTGATTATGACTTTTCTACACGAGCTATTTTATTTAACGTCAACTCAATATTTATATAGAAAAGTATAAGAAATATAATACATTTAAATAAATTAAAATTATACATATTTTAAATTTCTGTTTTTTATTTATGTGGATACAACATAAAATAAAATAGTGCCATAGACCTTTAATTTTTTTTATTTTACTTGGGACAAAGATTAAGTTAATGTAAAAAATTATAACTTTCTGATACTATGTAATATGAATATATTTTATAATATTTTAAAGTACAAATTTAATATTAAATATATTTAGATAAAGTCATCATGGTACTATTTTTATTAAAAATAAAAAGTTCAAAACCATTACAATAAATCGGGACTGCATGGACTTTCCTGCGCAGTAAGACATTCGTCTCATGCGATAACTTTGAGTTCGAATATATTATATTCCGTGGTGCGTCATTGGGCACGCAATGTCTTTGTAATTATTTCTTCTAAACAAAAGATTTTAGGCTTTTATTTACACAAAATACATTTACCATACATACTTTTTAATCTTTCTTAATCTCATTGAGAATGTTAAAAAAAAATAACTGATGGTCTGTTATTTTTTTTAGTCGGTTACGGACTATAATTTTACGTGATAATATGTAAATATTGCTGAAAAGGTGCACACTTAAGATTATTATCACTGAATTATCAATATTTTGTATTATGCAAAGAAGAAGTTAGATCAAATTGATTTATTTAAATATTACTTTACCTAAATTATATAAATTAATTACAAGTAACAATGAAACGCATCTAGCGTCACAAGCCTAACGCTTACGCCGATCGTGCCTCTCTATCGCTTGTTCCGCGATCTCGCTTGCACTCTCGGCTTAGGCGGAACGTGACAAGAGTTCGTGCCACAGTGAAGCGGAAGCGGAGGAAAACATTTAATTTAATTATTATAATATTATAAAAGTATTTATTTTTTATAATTTATATCTTTAGTTACACGATGGAATAAAGATATATAATTCGCATTATAGAAGATTTTTATTTTCTTACATTTATCTATGTCTATTAAGTAAATAATGTTTATTTGATCCTGCGACCACCGCACAAGGCCGACGTTTGAATAATTTGCATGTAGGTTCAACTTATATTATAATTATGTAGTTACATATGTACTTACAAATAATAATAATGGGTCAAGAAATCTATAGTAAACACCAATGTATTAAGTAAATTGGAGTGTACGACAAGTGTTAATAATGATATCAATTATCATTAAATTCAAGTATTCACCACAGAACACATTTACTCACTATTCAGTATTGTTGCTATACATTTGCAACAGGCAGAGCCAATATATTTATAAGTATAGCATGAAAAATGATTCATTATTTGTGAAGCCATAGTTTTATAAGGCAAATAATAGTCATGATTCTATTTAAAGTCCTATCACACCGCAAAGCAGAGGAATGTAACTGGTACAACAGACAGACACGCGATTAAGCCACAGCCATTGTTTCGCCCTGCCTTCATATTTCCCATGAAAGAATTGTTCACGAATCACGGCGAGGTCAAGACGTGATTTTTTTACCTGGCGTGATGTAATATCGACGTTTTTAGACACAACTTATGCGTTCTTCGCGAAGATTAGCTTTACTTAGTTAATTTTTTAAAGTCTTTTAGTATGTAGTAGTATAATATTTTGTGTCCTTTTGTTCGTAAGATAAAGAAAATGGCGCATGCGTAGAGGGCAGGTGTTATCTTCGCCGTGAACTAGTGGGACTGAGTCGCACACAAACGAGTTTATTTGCGGTTGAACGTTTAGTGACCGATGTGTTTATTCCGGGCCAAAAACTTAACCTCACATCTTGAGAGGAAAATTAAGTGATTCATATACTGCCGGCGTTTTTTTTATCTAAATCACATTTTTAATTTAAAATTTTCATAAATATGTGGAATTTTAAGACTTAGTGTCAAAATCTATAAAATGGAAAACATCCCGGTGTTTCACAAATGACATTTAATAATGGATAATTGTTTTTCCGTATGCGGATGTGACGATTACGAAGGGGTCACGAAATCCGACTTAGATCGGTATACGGATAAAATTGAAAATGTTATGAACGACGAGAAGGGGCGGAGACTTTTTAGAAATTTCATGTTTTCCTGTCAAATGGATTCCGGCCGTCGTGTGCTAGACTTATGGGAAAATATTGATAAATTGCTTAATTACTCTAGCGATGTTGAAGGTACATCTTTTGGACGCTTTTTGAGGGACTACGACCGCTTGATGAACGCTGCTGAGAGAATAGAAGAGCTGGATTTTGCGACTATGGAAAGAATGGTCAATGCTCGCGATTCAGAAAACAAAGAAGGCATGGAAGAAGCACTTAAAGTATTAAAAGTAGAGACGGCAAAGTCACTGAGAAGAGAATACGATGCCTTTAGACATAGGTTTATTCCACGAAGTAGCAAATAATGCACTAACTATGGTTGAATATTGATACACCACAGAGTACCTTATTTTTATACACTAATATACTGTGCCTTGCATTGTTTGTGTTGTTCAAATATGGCGCCAGTATAACCATTATTTATAAGTATATTTTATAACCCAAATGGCTTACTTGATAATGAAAAAGGCATAGTGAATGTTTGTTAATATTTATTGTTCTGTAGTTTCTCATATAAAAATGAGAATTAAAAGTTATTTTTATGCTTTAAAATATGTTTATTTTTTCCTCCTATAAGGTAATAAAAGAATATCAAATATATAAAATTTCATTTAATGATAATTGCACATTTATAGTACATTCTTAAAAATAATAATTTACAGACAATAAAATTATAGTATACCAGCATACAATAACCGGCACATACATACATATAAAAGATTTTAAATAATTATTTATTACATTTTATTGATATTATTAATTATACTGTATTTAAAAACAAATCAATTTGTCATTATTAAAATTCTTATAAAAACATTAAAAATAAAAAACAAGTGACAAATTACATATTTTTAAAATTGCATGCATTACTGCCAGATTGAGGATATAAAGATAATTAATTCTCGCAAAGGAGGCATCGAACCCACAACAGGCACATTTTCATTCAGATGCCGTACCACTGCACAACAAAGGCTTTTCTATAAAGATAATGTGAAGTTAAACAACTTCACTAAATGTGCCACATTTCATATACTACAATGATATAATACTTCTCTTAGAAAACATTAAGTATTTAGCTTATATTATTTAAAAATGACAGCAAGTATGATTATTGTTATAATTTTCTTATAATCATATAAGAATGGTTTCTACTTGACATACACTTGTATTATTCTATGATATTCCATATACTCCCAAATTACTTATTTCATCACAGAGTCCATGTCTCAATTAAATATTATTGTTAATAGCTAATAATAATTCTAATAATATTTCCTTTAAAATTAATTCATAATATCATAAAATTTTATTATCATTTTAGCTATGACAACATAACTAAAATGCAATTTATTTCTAGGTTTTCTTCCAGGAATAATACATTTCCAGGGGCTTATTAACCTGCAAAAAGAATATTTAGATTTACCCCCAATGTTAATAATCAAACCTAATCCATAAATTGCAACCATAGATTGAAATAGACAGAGATGGAGGACTGCATGCAGGTTAGTGATTGGATAGACATGTCGGACAATACAAAGTTGACGTTAACTGGAGATAGGAGATACATTATTAACATTGGGCGTTAGAAAATAACACAATGAAACACTGTTTATGAAAAAAAAAATTATAAGAAAGGTGTTAAAATAATCTGAGATTTCAATAAGACAATGTTAACATTTCAGTGTGCAGAGTTTGACACTATTATTAATATTATAATTTAGATGTGAAGCTCAAAAAACCTATATAAATAAATATTAAAAAAAAAATACTTTCACGTCCTTGGACCCAGGTTTCCTAGAGGTGCGGGTTCAAATCCACTATGTTTAAATTTTTGTTTTATAAAAAGTTTTTTATTTTCCTAAGTGTCGAATAACACTTAAAAATTATAAAAATAAATTAATATTTTTCACACTTGGTACCTCATATAGCTGGGGAAGCAAAGACTGTCTGCTTTTCGTTCTATTCTCCACTTTCACCACAGCACAGCAAAATGAAAATTATTTATTTCCTGGAGTAGGAATTGAACCCACAACCATGTACTTAGCCGTTTTAGATATTGTCTACAATATATACTAATTACTGAATAGTATTTTAAGTAGCTAGCAAATACAATGAAATAAAAACAACTACCTTCCAAAATTTATCATTAATCTGTCTCAGCGTTTGTGAACCAGCTAACGGTACAAACTGCCCAGGTGAAGGTGCCACATAAATACAAAAGTTAAGAAGACGGTAAGCCTCTGGGAGTTCAGCGTCTAAATCTAAAGTTAGACGCATTGCCAAGTACTTGCTGAGGTGATCCACTAAAAAAACCAGATATTAAAAATTGATTAAAGATGATAATATTTATAAATCTCAGCTTTTTGTTCCATATGGTATGTTGCATATATCAGGATAAGCAGAAAAGAAACTAGTGTTAACACTGTCTGTTCCCTACTTTGGGCGTAATTTTAGAGACATTGTGTGTTAAATGGCAGAACTCAATGCTGGCTTTTGTCTTGTTACCAGATAGAGGAAATAAATTATTCCCCCATCAGTATCATTACACAGATTATAAGGTTTTACTCTTAATTAAATAATACAAAAATCAAAATAAATAAAGAATTATTAAATAAATACATAGCATTCAAACTATAAACACCTGAAGCATTAGCTGTTGTTTTTAAATATCGAACAGAACTGTCCCTCAAGGCCCTCATCAGTTGGTTGTCGCCCGTCATCTCTGTGGGATGCGGCTTGAACACTAGTTCTATTTCGTTGGGGTTCAGTGGCTCTCCTTCTCCCTCCGTATCCATTGAGTTCTCACCTTCGGTTCTGAAATGCCATGAAAAGGAAATATGGACAGACAATTCAAGTATTAAGAAAAGTTTTTTTTACCTTAATTTGTCTCAAATATAACATGTTATAGGTATTTGAACAAGTTTCTCAGCATTTTTTTCCTGATTTTTGCCAAATTTATGAGATATTGTGTGTGTTACTCAACCAAAGTCCCCTGTGCCACAAGTCTCAAAATAAATATCATGATGATAGTCTCATAATAATAATGTTAAATAGTAGAATATCTTTTATTTGACATTATCACAATTAAAATCTTTCATTTAAAAAAAATTATAATATTTCTTTTATATTTTATTGAATATTAAAAAATACAAATTCTTTTATAAAAGAAATCTATGGTTTTGCTACATAATCCAACAGGGGCAACTGAGGGCTGTGTTTTACAAGACACAATCTAAATGCTCAAGGTAACTATCACAGCAGGTAGACTACATTAGAACTCCTTCTGAAGCCTTCCAGTTGCTATAGTAGGACAGCATCTAACTATGATGTTGTGGTTCAATCTTTAAGAGGTGATGCTGTCTGTAATTATTTATCTTCCTAATCTAGTAAGATAGTCCAGAATTGTTCTACTAAGCCTGCAATGTCTAATGACACAAAGTTCTCTCTTCATATTCTGCTAATTACAGGATGAAGTATTAACCTCAAAAATTATAACTTTATAATTTAAAAAATATATATTCTTTAATTGTCATTAGTATAAAAATAAAAGTTTTTGAAACTGACCTGCAATCACTTGATTCACTCTCTTCACTGCGTTCTGAAGTTAAAATTGATTTAGCTCTTTTTGTTGTGCTTGTGTTTTTTGATATAGAGCTGACATTTGACGGAACTGGAGAAGGAGTACTTCGCACCGACGCTGGATTAGAAGTGGATTGTCCAGGTGGGGTTGGATTGCTTGCAGAAGATGTACTATCTTTAGGAACAGATGAACTACTTCCATTTTGAGGAGATTCTGTAGGGCCATTAGAATTAGATGTGTTACTATTCTCTTCATGGTTTTTCTTAGCTCTCTGTGGCCTGTTTTGTGACTGCAGCTTAATTCCTTCTGTTATAGATATCACTAAGGAAGCTTGAGATTGGGACATGTTAATTTTAGCCAATACACGTTCCTGGTGTGCTTCATATTCATCTCTGCTTGGATATATTTTTGATATTAGTAAATCAAAGTTAGGATCTGGCCTTAATGACCTTTTCGAGACAAGTTTTTTACGACAGGTTGGGCATTCCTTGTTTCCAGAACGTAAAGCTGTTATAATACAGTCAGAACAAAACCTGTGTAAGCATTCTTTTGTCGTCATAGTCTTTTTTAGCATATCCAAACATATCGGACACATCAATTCACTATGTAAGCTTCGTGGGGATACAGCTATTTCAGTAGCGTCTGTTATAACTTCTTGAGGAGTCCGATGAAGCTCATATAGCGATAGCTCCCATGTTTTGTTTTGAGATGGTTCTGTCGAGGACATTTTGTTTTGAGTAAAATCTTCCACAAGCTTACAAAATAATAAACATTTTGCTGGATTGACAATCCAAAACCGCTTTCGCCATACTAGCACAGATAATAAATATTTTTGTTAATAAATATAGATAATGGATATACAGATAAGAAATATTGTTATTAAGCTTATTATTGAAATAATAACTATTATTATTGCTGTCTATTTTACATATTTTGAATTAAAAGTATAGTTCTAATTGAATAATTTATATCATAAAATATTATTTTCTTATACATAACCTAAATGAAGACTATTTTAAATATTATTAAAATAGCAATTTGCACAAAACGATACCTACATTATTGCGAAGTAAGTTTCGTTTTAAAACTGAATGTGGATTATAAATCTGAATTCCAAGCCTTATTAAAATATATTAATTAATATTATACCAAAGTAAAGTAATATACCAACTATTTGGTATATTTATTTTTTAACTATAAAGAGCTACGAATATGTAATGTACAGTTATTTAAGATTTTGGTACTACCACTTCTGTATGATCTGAAAGTTACGAAACGCAACTTACATTAATATCTATAACAAAGAAAAAAATAAAAAATGTTCTATAAGTATATTTCGTTTTATTATTACATAAAATTGTTTATTATAAATATAAACTCTATGTACTTGTTGTATAACGGTATAATAACAATATAATTATCGTCTCTTGCTCCTCACGGTGTAGACCGGCCCAGAACCCTGAGTTTGCTGAACTGGAATAAAAAATGTGGTGCCACTACCTTGGTTTTGATTGCTATTTTGACTATTATTTACTGGAATATAAATCACATTTCCTTGATTTGGCTTTGTCATCTCTACTTGATTTCCGTTCGTCATAGGCTGCCCAACTGATACGAAAGTCTGTCCATTTTGACTATTCTGTGGCATAACTTGACCTGGTTGACTAACCATAATTGTCTGTTGACCTTGTTGTGGTTGAGACATGACGTATGTCTGCTGTGGGTTAGGTTGGCTAACATAGATTGGCTGTTGGTTTCCTTGTTGATTACCAATGTTTGGTTGCTGATTGACAAAGACCGTCGCTGGTTGTTGATTTGGCTGCTGAACTATAATGCCTTGTTGGCTTGGTTGTTGAGCTACAAGAACGGTTTGCTGAGGCTGCTGTTGACTTACTATCATTGGCTGTCCCTGACTTGGTACTTGATGGACAATAATTGATGGCTGATTTTGTTGTTGCGCAATTAATATTTGATTGGGCTGTTGGTTTATGTAAAGTGGTTGTTGGTTTTGGGATTGCGCTTGGAACATAACTTGCCCAGGCTGGCCGACCATAACTTGTTGTGGTTGACCTTGATTAACCATAACTTGTTGGAGTTGACCTTGACTAACCATAACTTGTTGTGGTTGACTTTGACTGACCATAACTTGTGGTTGTTGACTTTGGCTAACCATTACTTGTGGTGGTTGACTTTGGCTAACCATTACTTGTGGTGGTTGACTTTGGCTAACCATTACTTGTGGTTGTTGATTTTGACTAACCACAACTTGTTGTGGCTGATTTTGACTAACCATAACTTGTTGTGGTTGACTCTGGACGAGGATAGCTTGTG
>DWNA01001963.1:0-12979 GCA_018249835.1 Heliconius besckei
AAGCGGAGCCAATATTCCACGTTGCAAAGCGTTGTATGGGAACTATATAATTACAAATAATAACAACTTTAGGAAAAATGGTTTATTAATAATTTTGTGTACATTTTTAACATACGAAATTTGACCACAAGAAATGGATTTTTTTATTTTTTATTCTATAATAACACTACAGCGGCATATAATATTTTTTAAAGTAACAATAATAAGAATAATCTATGATAAAATATTAAACAGTAAGGCACTTATATGACAAAACATTAAACATTTTTAAGCACTAAATACTATTGCTTGACCCTTAGAATTCTGTAATTTTTTGGTTAATTTATATATTCACATCTTCAATTGCGTATACATAAGCATAAACATAGACAAAAAATCTTTAGAAAAAGAAGTGTAGCAAGCAAAAGTAAGTAACAACAATAAACTAAAATATCCAAATGTCCGATGTGCTATAAAATATATATTTTTAACCCCTAAACCAGTCAGTTTATTTTGATGTACTTTATACTCTAAAATAAATATATTTTAATTATAAGACAAACTCTTATCAAACCATCAAATATATTGTTCCATAATAACTATAGCCAGTTATGTTAAAGAAGAAACACAGATTTGTATTCAAATTTCAAATGAAAAAAGTTAAAAATATAATAATAAATTGTATACAGTTGATTACCCGATCACAATAATAGATTCATTCCCTTTCAATATTTTTTAATAAGATTTGATGTCAACAATTAAAATAAAAGAACTGTAAATATTAAAATCCCTTAAAATACCTACTACTAACGAAATGGACAAACCATATTTTGATTTTTTACCTAATAATATGTAATGTGCCTACAGTACGCACACTACCATTATTAGCCTCGCCACGCACACGTACAATAATATTGTCAATAATATTGTGTAGTATGCGGGGCCATATATTGAACAATATTATTGCCAATATGGTATTGACAATAATATTGGTTGTGTGTCTGGCTAGCCTTAAGAGTTCTGTCGTTCCGTCTGTCACCAGGCTGTAATTGTTCTGTTTCTTATTTTAGGAGTGCCAGTAGAGCACAGTTTATTTCGTTAATATCACATAGAATGGACAGAAAACACGATGAACATTGGTAATTGGTGAAAGTATCACTTAAAAGACTGAATAAAACGTATAATAAAATGTCTAATTAGATAAACCAAGGCTGTATATCATGACTCATAGATGATTTATCTCTGTCGCCATTATTAAAACAAATACGAAAAAAACAGAAAGTAATATATATCAAAGGGGCTGCTCCTATACAACAAACGTGTTTTTTTTTCGTTTTTATAGATAACAGGCTTGTATAAGAATGAGAATTTCACCATATTTTAAGCTTGAGAATTAGAAATAGTAAACTGTAGTAAAAAATATTAATCTATCATATTGCATTTTGATGCTACCCTTGATTCTATCCTTCTCACTACATTCATCATCCTCATTATCGCATTTGCTCGCTTATGCAGTATATGCATAATAGCTTGGTCTACTTAAATGTCAATTTTACAATATTTTTATCATCTATTACAGATAAAAAAGATGTTTAATATTTTCCTTGAGAAATTGCACTTTGATCTACCAAGAGTAGATTCTATTTTAAGTTAAAATCCCTCTCTAAGTCTTTTTGTAAAGTGCATTACATATATTATGAAATACTCTTATTACATTATTTATTTCATTTTTATTTACCCTTAATTTTATCTTCATCATCATCGTCACCACCGTTGTCATCATCATCTTCATCTTCGGACTTGCACACTTGTGCCAGTATATGCGTAATAACCTGGTCTATAGTGTGGCTGTCGAGCATTCTCGTAATATTCTTATCCTCTATTACATATAAAAACAGATGTTTAGCGTTCTCCCTGAGACGTTGAACTCTGGTCCATTTTTCTTTGTCTGCAGGTTGAGCACCACAATTTTCTATCACTCTTTCTAATACCTAAGTAATAAGTAGAAAAATAATAATAAATAATGTCTTGCTCATATTATTTTTAACTTCATGCTGTACCCTAAATATATTATATTGGTTTAGGGAAGTGTAAAACGGAATGCCTTGATACTTTGTGCTTCTGCTTTCTCTACTATTAGCAGGATATAGAATAAGGATTTAGGAAGCCGTGGTAGTCGCTGTTTAGTACGGACGTGTTTTTTGCAATATCGAGCAATACTTGCTGTTTTAAGAAACCGGTTTCCACGCAAGTCGCATGCATGTTGCATCAGAATGCCAGTGGACAGTGTAAACAATTTTATGACTTATTTCTAGTGTAACTAACGTTGCAATTAGCATGTCATCCGTGCAAGACAGTATGGAGAACAGAAATGAAGTAGATAACATTGACGAAAATGAAGTGATATTTCAAATTGAGGAGAGTGAAGAAGATATTCTCGCGTATAGGAAAAAAAGATTAAGAGTCGAAGATGAGAATGAGATATGGACCTTGGTGGCTAGAAATAGTAAAAGGAAGTTGCGAAAATGTTTTTCAGAAAAAAGGATAGATGAAGAGGACGATAAAATAGAAGTGTGCATCACTAGTAAGGACAAAATTCCCAAGCGGATAGAACTAGCGAGGTTTTTGAAGGTCCAAAATATATTAAATATAATAAGAGTTAAATATGCTACCCCTTTTAAAAATTTTGTTTTATTTGAAGATGAAAATGAGGCAGAAAAGTTGATCAATTCAACAGTTTTTCAGGAAAAAAGCTGGAAGTCGAAAATAAAAAAAAAGCAGGATATAGCGTGAATATAATAAAACAACAAAAATTAACTAAAATTAAAAAAAGAAAAAGAAAAGTTCTCAATTTTCAAAGAAAGTATAGAAAGAAGAAATTTATCATTAAACTATTTAGAGGCTCTCTCTACAAAGCTATGTCACAGGGATTATGTGTGTTTATAATTCGGGAGGCATTGCGTATTGAATAGTGGCAGTTTGCCAGTACACCAGAATCGAATCCACTATCAAAGGCGTTTACAGCTTTGCACCTGTGTCACGATTCTTGTGACACAATTTATAGATGACCCTTATTCTAAATATAATAGCACAGAAACATTGTCAAGTACATATAAAATAGATAATTCTAGATACCTCATCAACACTTGCATCAGGCCACCCGAAGCACTCCAACATATCTTTATCAATAAGCTGTGAGAGCAGCTTTCCTATATTGTCTGCTAACTCCTCTTCGCACATTAAGGGCGAGTTAGCTTCCACCTTGTACAGAATAAAAATATTTTAGAACATCGTAACTTCACGCTGTATCCCGCATAACATTGCAGGCATAGAGAGTGGCAGAACACAACGCCGCGTTTTGTCGTGTTACCTTATGAAATGACGCGCTTACATTCGGACGCTGTGTACCTAACAATAATATTGTTTTTGCAGCTCCTGCTGCATTCCGCACACGGCAGGGTAGGCAGATTATAGTTTACATGACAGTTGTGAGTTCAAATTTAGATTGGAATTGGATTTATACTAACAATATAATCATATAAAATGCGCTGAGTTCTATAATAGCAGCGACATATAAATGTGTTAAACAGAGTAATTTTATATAACAACTTACTAAGTTTGTCATTTTCAAGAGGCGCATGTTCGAGTCCATGTGAGATTCTTTTAAATTATTACATTTTCTATTTCTATTCTTAGTGTGGATTTATTTTATATATATAGCTAAGTAACCTTTATCTTTACTTTTTAGAAAACATAAAAAATTTAACGTAGCGGGATGCACCCTCTATTTGCGCCTTTTTGGAAACTGTCCAAATCCCACTATGTTCAAATTTTTAAATGTTTTCTAAAAAATATTTTTCTTTCCTATGTGTAGAATAACACTTTAAAAATGTAAAAAATAACCTCTATCTGTTGTTCCACATCGGACTGTTCTTGTAGTCCGCCGTACAGCACGCCTGAGCCGTATCCCTCCAGGATACGATCCGACTCCGCGTCCAATACATTCAGGATTGATTCTAATTCGGATTTTTTCACTCTCTCCGTTCTGAGGTTAACACCCTAGTAAATTTAACAGTAAATTAATTAAATATAATTTTTGGGAAATAAATGCAATGGACTTTTTTGAAATATCCTAGAAGATTGCCGAAATCAAAAACGTTTTTTTTGTTTTCTTACCCTTTCTAAAGAACCAACCTGGCAAATGTCAGCTTTCTACAACTACCACTCACCTGTTAGTTATCCGTCAGTTATTTAGTAACACAAAAGTTTAACTTATGTAAAACAGAACCCTACTTCTACTATTGGCTCTCTCTCTATTAGTGCAACAACACGTACAGGCCGTGGTCACTCACCAGCACTTGCCGCACGTGCATGAGTCGGTCGCGAAACACATGCGGGTGCGCCTTGCGCACGTGGCGCACGAGCTGCTCGCCGCGCACGTAGGCCCGCGCTGCCACGCAGTACATGCAGCGGCGTGGGCGCTCCAGCGCGTGCGTGCTCATGTGCCGCCGCATGTTCATCTCGCTGTGGAACCGCTTCGAGCACACCTCGCACTGGTGCGCTGCGGGCAGAAATCTAAATTAATAATACCGCTCTAGACACAATATCACAAGAAAATATGTTCCTAAATATTTATTTCCTTTTTTTTAACCGACTTCTGTAAGAAAAGGGGATTAATTTAATTTAAGTTCATTTAATATTTGAAGTAGGTTTTTTTGTTAAAAAATAATTTTTATTTCAGATATTTTAACTATTGAAGTGTATAATACAGAGGTAACACAATCGACAGGCCAAATGTTGTACAAACAAGTTGTCCTCTATCCATATGGGTTAAAACCTTTTGTATAATGTAATATTTCAAAACTTATTTTTAAGAAAGCAAACATGTTTCAAAAACTTTCAAGAGCTGGTTTTGTTGGTTTTCCTGAAGTAATTTTAAAAACTACGAGTAATAATATAGAATAATCGCTGAAACTTTAATAGGCGCAAGTCAATGACAACATGTTAAAAAATGTACTCAAATAATGAAAAAGGAAAAAGTTATTATTCTTATTACGAGAACTACGTTTAAATCGATTTAAGCGTTTGCATTTTTTTACCAGTCTACTATAATATAATGTCTTGTAATAAGTAAAAAAATATATATCAACAATTTTTTAAAAAATGTGTAAATACGTTTTACTCCTAGATACTGTAAATTATAAACACTTTATAAATATCAAAATAACTTACGCTTATCTTCCAAATGCATTTTAACATGTGTCTGTAAAGCCTTCTCACTCTCAAACTCTGCTTTGCCAAAAGAACAATCTTCAATAGGACACAATAACTTGACTACGCCCATATGTTCCTTTATGTGTATAAGAAGACTGAAAGTAAATTATAGTATTAAATATTATTATAATAAAATTAAGATAGCTTTATTTATAAAGGCAGCATGGGATTTCAATACTACAGTTTAATTGCGACATAAGTATTTACAACTACTGATTATAAGACATTAGCTTCTACCTTCAGTTTCGTACGTATAGTCAAGTGAAAATAAGCATGACATATTTTAAGACTCGTATTTTTAAATCACTTTCAAGTCTGAGATCGGTTAAGATGTTAGATCAAATACAAAAATATTTTTCTAATCGAACCAGTACTTCCTGAGATTAGCATGTTCAAGCAAACAAACTCTTCAGCTCTACAATATAAGTAAAGATGAAGGAAACAAATATGAACTACAATTTATTTTTATTTATTTATTTTTACTTTTATTTAGAGACTTAAGCATAAAGAATAACTTTGACGCCATCGTGACGCAGGGAGGGGCACAAGCACGACACGGCACAACACGCAATGCCTACAGAATTTGGCGGAAAGTGAGGAACGTAATTGTTTTAGTACAAAATACCTTCACTCTAAGTTTCCTCAACCTACCCTGCTATGTGCGTGATAAAGCGTGAAGCTAAAAAAAGAACAACTTACTTAGCTTTTGACGTGAATGTTTCATTACAAATTGAGCACTGGTTGCCAGTGTGCTTTTGGAGGTGTCTTTGCAATTGCACTTTTTGTATGTAAGAATTATCACAAAAATTACATTTGTACGGTTTTTCTGTCAAATGTGTAAAAACATGGCGGCGCATTACTTCTATTGTGAAAGTGCTGTAACCACACTGTAGAAAATTTAAATATTAGTATAATATTTTTAATATTTTTTAAAGGGTTATTCCAAAGTAAAGAAAGAAAAATACTTATTAAGAAACCATATAAAAATTTAAACAAATTGGGATTTGAGCCCACGATTTGAACGATTCCCAAAGAGGCGCGGGTTCTAATTCCGCTCGCCGTAAACGGTAATTTTTTTTTAAGTTTTCTTAATAAGTATAATACTTGAAGATAGAAATTTATATTACAATTAGCTCAGAGAATTATTTTAAAAAATATGGCTTATAATTACAACATTATATTTATTGCTAATGACTACGACTTAAATAATAAGTGCTCTAAAGTGTAATGGAAAAAATGCAACTTGAAATTGGGACTACGAAGTTCAAATTTGGTGGATAGATGAACAGCCAACACTTTACGATTTTTTATACCTATGGTGAAATTTATAAAAGAAATACATCAAACCTATACCCACAAAATGTCTAGGGATAAGTCTTTATAAATTTTATCTTTAGCCTCACGCTGTATGCAGCACATACCAGAGTAGCCAGAGGGAACCTGGTGACTTAGGGTTAAACATAACCATTACACATACACTACACTTATATTACACACTACACTACACTACTACGGTACACTTCATATTTATTTACTTTAATTATTCCCTGGCACCTTGAATATTGGTTAAAAATTCGTATTAAAAAATGTATAAGCAAAAACATACAAATACTATTTCATACAGATACCATGTCATACTTACCACATAGCCTCTTCATGTTTAGCATTTTAAAAATATAAAAATATTTTTTAATAAATAAAAATCATTTACAACTTTGAGTACAACACTATAATTTTCCTTTTGGCTTTGAACTGTAATGTTGAAATGAAATGCAGGATGCATATAGCAGCAGTGTAGGCTGAGAGAACTTAGTTGTTTCTGTTGTTGTATCCTATTTTGGAAACATTGTATGTTGAGTAGCAGATTGCTATGCTCTCTTACTACAGCAAGGAAATGAAAATAATTCATTTTGCCAAATGTAAATTGAACCAAAACTATCATGATTACAGACATACAGTGTCCCATTGCACCACAATGGACCCTAGTTTTCTCCAGTCTACATTAAATGAGAATCTGCATCACATATTTTTTTTTTTAATAGAGAATTTGTTGAGTTAGGCCTTATATTTTACTTACCACTTCACATGAAAATTTTTTTTCTCCATGTATTTCCAAATGTTTGGCCATAGCACCACGAGAACTAGTCACTTTGCCACAGTGGTCACATTCAAAATGTGGAGTTTCTAAATGGAAGCATATCATATATTTTATATCTGATTTTATTACCATCTAAGGTATACATATTACAGGGTAGGAAGAGTATAGAAAAGTAACGGTAAAACATTCCATCACCATGCATAATTCAATTTTCAAGACATTGCTTGTTGAGTGGTGTAACTCAATGTTGTTTTTTGTTACCAAAAACAATTAATTCCCCAATGGAAACGGATCACACCTGACACACACATTATATAATTTCAACATTTAATTAAAAAATAATGACTAAAAAAAGTTGCACCTGTATGACTAGCAAAATAATGGATAACTAGTTTTGAAAAGTTTCTTGTATGATAATCACAGTACTTGCAGTTAAAAAATTCTTTTGATAAATGTTGTGTGCGCAAATGCACCATTAAATTATCTCTCCTTGTAAATGTTGCAGAACAAATCTAGAATTAAAAACAATGGAAATTATACATTTAGATAAAAAATATAATAATAATTATAATAAAGCTTAATACTGTAACCTGCATACAGCAAAGTGGGAAGGGGGAACTTAAGAGTTAAGACACTCCATACCCCATCTTCCTCCAAATTCTGGAAGCATTGCATGGTGAGTGTTGGAATTCAAAGCGTTTTGCCTCAACACCAGAGTGAAGAAATAAAAATAATTCATTTGCTCAAATGCAAATGGACCCCAAGACCTCTCATATTTACAGTCACACTTTGTGCCCCTGCACCACAACTGGCCTAAAATATTATTAATATTAATATTTGTAATAAAAAATACTAACTTCACACGGGTATACAACAATATTTCTACCATCACAACCCCTCTGTATCAAATGTCGTAAAACATGAGAACGTCTCACAAACTTTTTTCCACAGTGCTCACATTCAAATATTTCCCTCTCATGTACATTTTTAATATGTTTTGATAAAGTTTCTTCATCGGGGCATTTAACAGAACATCGTGAGCATTGAATGCTCCCAGGTGAGTTGGAATGCTCATTTCGTAGATGGGTTGTATAACTTTTCCTAAATCGAAACTTCTTGGAACATTGCTTGCAATTGTAAGTAGGCTAAAAATTTAAGAAAATGTCAATACAGCTTCTAACAAAACAACTTGTTACAATATTCTAATAAATTCTTACTTTTACAATACCAGGACCAATCCAAAGGGCTTCCTGTGTCTTTGAATGAGCATTTTGTAAATGTGTTATATAGCTTTTCTTAAAATTAAACTTTTTGGGACATTGCTTGCATTTATAAGTAAGCTAAAAATTAAAGTAATGACAATACAGTTACCGTAAAATCAATTTGTGATAATCTTTTAATAAATTCTTACCTTTAAAACACTAACACCATCCCAAACCGTTTCCTTACAAGTCTTAAGGTGATCTTTTAAACGTAAATTTGTTTTAAACGCTCCTGAGCAAGAAGTACAAACGTGTGTACATTCATCAGAATCAACTTCGGTCTTAATTATGCTCTTTAAGTTCTTGTTTTTAGATCCTGGTGGCCGTCCTAATCTTTTACGTTTGTGCGTCATTCTGTAAAAAAACATAATAATATAATTTTCGCCATAACTATTGTTTTAGTTTGCAAGTTAACTGAGAAATAATTTGATATTACTTTCACTCAGGCGCTGATTTTGATACGACAAAGTAGCTGTAGTATAATAGTATGGCGTACTCAATGAATATATTATAAAATCGTTGATAACATACTTAAATGGCTAGGTAATAATCAAGATTGTTGTACAGATTTTTTAACGCTTATACCGTTTCGTAAAAGCTTATTATAAAAATAAAGCGTTGTTACAGTTTATTGTGCATAAGATAGTAATGTTAATGTCACTACACATAAGACTCATTTCAGTTTAAATATGATATATAATACTACCGATTAAAATAGTACTACGGAAACAGAGCTGTCAATGCACGGTTTCAAGAGTTGTCATATGTCATGTCATAACAAATACTAAGACCGTATAAGCCACGTATTTCTCTTCCACAGATTATTAATATATGAGTAAAATGTTCTATGTCCTTTTTTTATTTCACTCATGTATGGCACATTTTCATTTAAAAGGAAAAATCATAAAGAACACTTACTGCGACCATGTACGTAAATAATGTGTTTTGAACAAACTATTTTTTACTATACAGGAGAGATTTATATAATAAGATCTTTAGATTTTGTAAGCTTTCCTGTTGCTATGGATACTTGTTAACAAGTAGTAAAACGTAAACAGTGTAATTTTTATGAACATGTTGTAATCAAAAGACGTAGAATAATTTTTATTGTTAATGTTAATTGTAATTATACAAAATAAAATATTTTCATAATAAGCTATGAACAATGGACGATGAAATAAATCGTGATCTTATAAAAGCTACACAAATTTCATTGGGAAAATACATAAAACGTCCATCGCTCACTGACAAGCTACTAAAGAAACCACCATTTAGATTTTTACATGATATTATCTCATCAGTAAGTATCGATTATTGTTAATTAATAGAATTATTATTATCAACAAACATGAATATAAGAATTTCAAATGAGAAGATAATAACTGTTTGTTATATTAGGTGCTGAAAAGTACGGGATTTTTTAATGGGTTATTCGAAGATTACGAATTAATTTCTGACAAAGTAAAGGACAGAGAAAGTAAAATATTATTTCTTAATAAAGTAATATCAGTTGTTGGTAAGTAAAAAAATCTTAAAAGTTTTGAATTTCCCTTCGATGTTTCCTTGTAAAGTGTTTTTATTATTTTTTTATAGTTAGTACGACAGGTAAACCGTTAACTGTAAAACCGTCGAAAATTGTTGCTGGTCAGGAACCAGAAAAAACGAATGAATTGTTACAATGTCTCGCATACGCATTAGAGAATAAACTTTCATCAGATGAAGCCGTGCGATTATATAAAGAATCAAATAAATCTTATGAAAATAAACCTAAGGGCTCAGTAAAAAAACCCGCAGAAAATAAAAAACTTACATCGAAAAGTAGCGAGAAATTAGTAAAAAATGATAAACCTATTAATAATTCTAACAAAACTAAGCAAAAGCAAAATCATACTAATAAAAAAGAGGTCTCCTCTAAAAAGTCATCTGATCCAACTAAACCAACTAATGATAAAATAATAAATGAGGAGAAACACGATGTAAAAAGAAATTTAGTTGAACAACTAGAAAAACCTGTATTTCCTGATAATATAGTTATTGATGCAACAGCTCCAAGCGAAGCAAAAATTTCGCTTAATTCTGATTTAAATACATCGGAAAGCAATATTGTAGAAACTGAGGTGCTTCATAATCATTTAAATATCAATGAAAAATTATATTTAAATCAAGAAATAAAAAATGAAATTTTAGAAATAGAAAATAGCAAAACAGCTGAAAATGATTCGATAACTGACAATATCGCGATTGTTAATAATATCACAGAAAAAAATAGTGTAGACGAACCCAAACCCTTATTAGAAGATGAAATTGATAAAAAATTAAATGACAACAATAAGACAATTAATGTCGAAAACGAAATAAAAGTCACAAATAATACAAATAACCATAAAAGTATAAATCGACCACAGAGCGTAAGACCATCTTCTTCTAGACCAAGTGCTCCTAGGCTTAAAGAAAAACACGAAAGTATTGTTTCTTCAGCAGATAATCTAGTGGTTGGTAAGGTCAACATAATAGCAGAAAGTATTACACAAGAAGAGGTATTTATTCAATTATAATTTATTTTTTGTAGATACCTACCTTCTTGAATATGTTTTTATGTTTTCTTTCAAGATTTGAAATAAATTCGAAAGAAACATTTATTTTGTATATACATTTTTAGGAGGATGATAGTAGCATTGTTATCGTAGAAAATATAGAAACGCCAAAAAATATGGAAAATAATGACGACATTCTGTCTTCTAAGCAACATGGTCATCTTGTTCAACAAATTCTAGATGCACAAAAAGAATTTTCTGAGGTCACTGGTAAAACAGATATTGTAAGTTCCTAGTTTCCACTCATAAATTTAGTTGTATGAGCTTCATGACCCTTCCACATTATTTTCAAATATCATATATTTTCATTGATTTTTGTATTCAAAAATAATCACTGCGTTTTGTTGAACGGAAATGGGAAAATCAATGGAGCGGATGAACCGAATGGAGAGGGAGCTCCCAACTCTTGCAATGTAGTTAAATGTAATTTTTACCCAAATTTTATTCTATAGATGAGCTGACCAATGTACTCGTATACTGCATTTGCATTTCCTTATCCTTATTTCATATACCATACTTGATATCTTAATGCTTCACATTGAACGTTTCAAATGGTTGATCTCATATGTCTACGAAATATGTTAGTAACGTTCGACTACTTTTGTTACGAAGTTATTTCTTTATTTCAAATAGTTTAACTAATCTATTGTGGTTCTACATCAGATGTTTCAAACATCAGATGTTATTATTAAGCCTGCATTCCATTATTTCTTTTAGTTTTCAAGACTGACTACTATGGTTCCAATTATAGCCTAGACTGCTCCAGCCTAGACTTCTGCCCAGGTCTAAGAGCTACTATACCATAAAAAAAATCCTTTCAAATCAAGCAATTTTCTTGATTTAGTACAATTTTGCATCACCCTAAACTATTATTATATATATACTAGTGGGCCCGGATGCGGCTAAGCCCGCTTGAACTATATGATTATTTATTAAATATTTTTGAAATTATTTTCGGTTTTCAAAAGAATTTGTAAGAAAATATAAGCCTAAGTAATTGAAATAAGTTAAAAAATAATAATAAGTGGAGATTTATTATTAGAAAAAATATCTGAGTAACCGAAATGAACAAACAAAAGAAGTAAAAGTAACTAAAGGAAACTCTTAATATTAGAAAAAGTACCTAAAGTTTGCCGTGCGCGCGTACTAAACATTTTTCTATATCAAATAATTAATATTTTTTTCGAACCGTATTAAATAAAATCCCAAATCATTAAAATTACGATATTTTAAGTGTATAACATGGTATAGATGAGATATATATACCGATGTTATACACTAACAATAATTAAATAAAAAATTACAGTAATTCGAAAATATATAAAAATTTACAAAACCATCAAAGTCATCCCTTCGCGTCGGTTATACTATACCACTTGAAGGCTAGGTCATTCCGAATCAGTGACATCTCCTTAATTATTTATTAGAATGTTATACAGTAAGCTATAATTTCAATCTAGATAAAATGCTAAAAGTGATTATTATATTTATTTTCATAAGGATAAATATCAAATTATAGAAATCATCTAATTCTTGTTAATGTATACAAATCTATATCTATAGTATATATCAACGCGGACTTTTCTAGACTATATTTAAGGGACAATATTTTTGTAGAATATTGAATTTGTGTCTCATAAGGTTGAGTCGGCGCGCGCCATGTACGCGTTAACCAAACTCATTTTGGGTGACGTTTTCTAACAACAAACTTTGCAAATCGTTGCTTAGCAACGGCGGTTGTTATAAACATGGCGGAATAAATTGCATGTCAA
>DWNA01001964.1:0-12976 GCA_018249835.1 Heliconius besckei
TTGTTATGTAAAACTTGTACGACACTGCTCAAAACAAAATAAGGGCCACTGCAATTTTCAAGAATACTGATGTGTTACTGGGACTTAGGTATTAGAGAATAATGAAGTTCGTTAGATTTACTATTTTGTATTACCAAAGTGCAAGAATACGTAGTGGCCCTTATTTTGTTTTGACTAGAATATTTATATTTTTTTGCATTAATCAGACCACACATTGATGATTCAAACTATTCATGTTGTCAATATCTACAATCTTAATTTTTTACCTATTTTACTTACTGGCTTTGCGTATTCAATATGCTTGCTTTACATATATATAACGTTTCTTAATTGAAAATAATTAATTCATCAATATTACAGTCAATAATTGAGTTGATATCGATTTAAAGTTGAAATAAGTTAAAACAAGATAAGTATATCAAAAACATACTAATAGTATTATGAATGATAAACAAATATGAACAACTATTACATAAAAAAAATGTTCCAGCTTTTCGCTGTATCTCCCATATAACCGGGTAAGTAGAAACTCTAGTGTTAAGACATTCCATTCTTTACTTTTTGCACAATTTTCGAGACATTGCAAGCAAGCAGCCGAACTCAACACCACGTTTAGTCCTCTTGTCAGAGCAAGTAAATAGTAACAATTCATTCCTCTGAGTGCCCATCAAACTCACAACCGTTAAGTTTAAAGTACTAATACAAACAATCAAAAAAAAATATTATTACTAAGGTCTACTAAACAAAATATACAGGCTGGAAGCGTCAGCGGTACTTTTATGGGAACAGCATATAGAATAAAATATTTCATACTTATACTTAAAGGAATTAATCAAAATACCTTACAGTTTAGACGTAGGATTTTTATTCATTTCAGGATGTTTATCCATACTTGTACTTCGTGTGACGCAGTTACGCATAGATACCAATAACGTAAACACTTACTACTACAAAAATACAACTAAAGGTTAAACTACTTTGAACTTTATCGCCAATATCTGCGACTCGCAATCGGAATGAGGTGTCTGCAGCGGTGTCCCTTTGATAGGTTTATGTGTGCGTGCGTCGTAATTTTATAATTTTTTGTTTGAAAAAAAAAATTTTTGGGAAAAAAAATAGAGTAGTAAAAATTGTGGTTTCATTTAAAGTAGTACTGACAAAAACACTCTATATGAATATATATTGAATTCAAACCTGTAAATCATCAGCCGACCAGTTGTCCTTGACATCGGCGAGCGGCGTGAGCTGCAGGTGCAGCGACTGCATGTGCTGATGGTGCAGCGTGACGCGTGCCGCCAGCCCCGCCGTGTCGCAGCGAAAAGTCAGCGATGTGGCGTCCGTCGATACCATTGTTAGCTAAAGTGCGAAACATTAATATTTTAGTTTTTTCATAATTTTGATTGTCGAATATACATTTGACTTGTTTTGTACAAAAGCTACATAATAGATTTCAAATAGTCTAGTATTGTAGTCTTCTATATCAGCGGCCTTTATATAAACTAGTAATTTCAGAGTTTATTAATTTTATAGTTTGCTTAATTTTTTAAAAAAAACCCGTATCAAATCAATAAAATGTATATAGTATCTTACATAAATTATCTATTGCTATCTAGAATACAAGTGGATCGAACATCCCTACTACCTACAATATAGAAACTACAATCGAACTAACATAATCCTCCTGATGCACAAAGCGCTGCAGCGCTCGCTTCATGTAGACGCAGGCGAGGAAGCGCTGCAGTGGCGCGAGGGGCGGACCGGGCGGCGCGTTGGGCGGCGGCTCGCAAGGCGTGCACAGCGTCTCCAGCTTGCTGACGGCCAGCGGCGTGCCCGGCAGCCCGCCCCACGCGCGTCCGCCGCCGCGCCCGCTCGCTGTACTGGAGCTGACTTGCGGACCTTGTATTACAAATGCATTTACTTTTAAAAACTGTACGCTAATCTATTAGCTATTCATTAAATGTCAATATGAAGTAATAGACGAAAATAAATTTAAAAAGTTAAATTAAAATAAGTTTAGTGGCAGTAACTAGAATTACAAAATACAGTTTGTATAACTGATAAAATATAACATAAAACAACTGTGTTTTGGCGCATTTTCCGTCCGTGTATTTTCCCTTAACATCATCAATATTAAAAAACAAAATCCACTAACCCTTATGATCAAGATGATGACGTGGCGAGGGGTGATGGCCGGGCGAGGGACGCGGCAGCGAGGGAGAGGCAGGCCACGCGGTGAAGGGCGAAGTGGGCGGCGGATGCGGGGAGGCTGCGGGCGCTAAGGGTGAGGGCGCCAGCGGGGAGGCGGGCGACGCAGACACGCCGGCGCCCGCACCCGCGCCGCCGCCACCGCCGCTCCCGCCTGGCGGGGATGTTAGGTTGAAGGAGCCGCCGCCCATCTGTTAATAGGATAACATCATCTTAATATGGTGCAATTGAATTCATAAAATTAAACACGTTTTTCCGTAGCTAGGCTATCTTTTGAAGTACTTATTATCAAGAATTCTCCATTGATTTTATCTTCTGGTACATTTAAAAAAATTTTAACTGTACTATTAAAATACAATATAAAATTTGTATACATTTACAAAAAAAACATACAGATTAATTTCTTAAACATTATAATACTTATGAACAATATACAATACTTATGTACAATATAAGGAAAGTATAATTAAAATTTATTACTTGATGTTGAGCCGGTGACGCTGGATGTGGAGTGACGGGGGCCGAATGAGGAGTGTGCGGCTGCGGTGGAGTCATAGGTGCGGAGAAACGAAGTCCACCTATTAGTAAATATACAAATTTTACATATTTAAGTTTTACATTAACTATAAATACCTTATAAAACCTCACAAAAGGGCGGCGTTGAGTTCTGCCACTCTACACGCAATGCCTCCGCAATTCGGCGGAAAGTGGGAAACGGATCCACTGTTTGCCCTACTGTGTGCAGGATACAGCGTGATTTGTTTTTGATTTTTTACAAATGACTCATATTATTAAAATAATCATTTGGGAGTAAGTCTCTGCATTACATTTCTAGTTAACTTCATATTACCTGGCGGCATTGGAGACATAGGTGATGGTGGATTATCGTCTTCCGCTAATAGCCTGGCACTTATATTATCATCAACATATCTCGAAAGGAAAGTCTGAAAGAGAAAATATATACTAATGTATTTATTTATAATTATGATAAAATATAAATAAATAGAAAATATTGATATTGATATAATACCTTTAAACCCAGAGCTGGTGCAAATTCATCAACAACAGTGCTTCTATCAAACTTGGAGTAAGCACCATCGCGTACAGTGACCATGTTGCCACCTCTAATGCCGACTTCAATTGAATATGCCCCCGCGTATATAATTCTAATCTGTGGATAAAATAGTACAAACAATATATATAACTTTTCCAAAACATAAATATTACTTATATAATTATTGCACCGAAACAAACTTAAAATATATCTTTAGTAATATACCTATAACCTAATTCCGGAGACATTGTGTGACAAGTGGCGAAACTCAATGCCCTTTGAACCTTTGACTAGGATGAGGAAATAAACATATTAAATATTTCAAAAAAATAAATAAAAGTTTTGAAAATGTATTACAATATTTCATTTCTTGATATAGCAAAACAAATATTAATTCTAGGCTTTCGTTGTTGTTGAGTTCCGCCGCTCAACATTACATGTCTTCTGCCTATCCTACTATATTTGGATACATCGAGAAGATAAAAAACATAATTACCTTTCGCCAAGAATGCGCGAGAAGTGTGAACGTGGGCGTGGGCATGAGCGTGCGCACGTGATGCAGCCCGAGCTGCGGCAGCGTCGGCAACCGGCTCAGGGCCAGCAGCGGCCCGTACGTCTCGCGTAACACTACGCCGAGGGACATGAGGTCTTTGTGCCTAGGGAATTTTTATTATTTGTGGTTTTATTAAGTACCTTATGACATCACAATTTGACAAACAAGTAGAATTTTCTGTTGTAACTTTGTATATTTTCTATTGTATTGTTTTTCGTATGCTTCTTTTCCCTAACCCTAGTAATATTTCCAAAAAAGTAAATAAATGTAATTACATACAATCATTATAAACTTTAAAATTATCATAATTACAAATAGACTCATTTCTACTTTATATAACTAAAAAAGTTAAATAAAATAAAGCAGCTCATGTAAAATATATATATTTATTATTAATACATCGCAATATTAATTTAAGTTAATTTGCCGACATACCATTTTTGTAAAATAACCAAAACAATCCTAAAAGTCAAGCTACATCTCAAATTAAACATACCAATTAATATAATGATCAAGATGATGATGCAACAGATGATGTGCATTAGCGGCTGGTTGATGCGCGGGCGTCGCCACCGTATACCGCTGCGAGGTGGCGCTCCACTGCAACACGGCGGTCGCGCGCTGCGCCGAGCCGAAGCCCAGCACCAGCGACCGGTACGTGTATGAGCGGATGCATAGGCCTTGCCAGAGTGATTCTCGTTCTGTGGGTAATTTTATTTTATTTATAAGCGTTATTGCTACATATAGGATAAGAAAAAATAAATGCGCAACCAATATATTTTGCTATCGATATTTGTTCAAGTAGTCAATTTCTATTTTATTATTCAACGTGAAATCAAAGAAATAATATAAGCAATTATATTATTTTAACGTACCCTGGCTAGGTCGAAGCATAAAGTCGTACAACAGGGTGTGTAAATGGACAATGGCTGCCCAGTCTGCTAAAAATGCATCAGCTGTACGTCCCGCATCAGTGCCTAGTTCGTATTGAAGGTAAACGCAGCGCCTTTCACCTGTCACAAAATGTACGGTATTCACGAATCTATTTAATTAACAAATATTTTCATTGGGAGTAGAATTCACATGTTACAAAATGTTGATCTAGGGTTACGGGATCTCTATTTCTATCCATTTCATCACCATGTATGTTCAGCAATTATCATCAGATATTTGGGTCTGCGCAGGTGTTTGTTTTCTTCAATATTACAGCTTAATGATAAGCCTTTCGTATCATACAGTAGTTCAAAACTATGGGTCTATAAATCTAGAAATTATTTTCTTAATTGATAGACATAACAATCATCGACATAAAAATAGCTTGCCAAAGCCAAATTTTAACAAAAACTTTCAGGGGCAAAAGAATACTTCTTCTTCTTCTTAATGTGCCTCTCCAACTAGTGAAGGTTGGCAGTCAACTTCGCATACTTAGTCCTTTCCCTAGCCAAATGAATCAAATCTACGGCGTGTTATTTTTCCAGAAGTAATGCTAAAAACTAACAGTATATCATAAAGCTAGCTCAATGACAACATGTTAAAAATGTTTTATATGGATGGATCGAAGATATAAACACTCCATAAAATTACGACTCTTATTTAGAATTTTTATTCCAAAATTACATTATTCCCAACCTTGTTCCTTTGGATTAGGCGTAGGCACAGGAGAGCCATGGAACACGATCTCCGCCGTCCACACCCTGGCCTGGTTCTTTGTAGTGAGGCGTATGGTGGCGGCGAGCAGGCGCGCCCGCAGAGCCACCGCCGCGCTCTCGCCGGCGCCCTCGGGCCGCGGCAGCGACACTATGCGCATGCCCAGCGCCGACCCCGACCACTCCACCTGCACGCCGCCGTGCGTCACGCCGCGCGCTGCGAGCTGCACCGACAATTTTTGATTGTTAACTTGTGCTTTTCATGTTTACAAATTAATTTAAAAATCATACATAACTTATGTTTATAAAGAATTACTAAGCACACTAGATTTATTACATTACTATACTTTAAAGCATAAAGTGTTTGTTTATTAACCTTTTTTCTTTTCATTTTCAATTTTTATAAAATTTATTGACAAGAATTTAAATCAATAAAAAAAAAAGATCGACGTAGACGTTACAAATGTTTTATAAGTTTGAATAAATAACATACCTCTTGAGCGAGATTTACGAAAGGCACGCGTTCATCGGCAGCGGCGACCACGTGCGCCAACTCCGGCAGGAAGTAAGCGGGCTGGCGCACGCGCACTGAGCGGCTATTGGCAGCGGATAGCTTTCTTTTACCTGGTTGCATACCTGGTACAACAACATTCGTTTTTAGATCTAAACTGTATTACGCATATAACAAGAAGACCCAGTGTCAGAGTCAACCCATTGAGGAACATAGAATGTTAATTCTATGTTCCTCAATTTGCGAGACATTGGGTGCTGAGTGGCCATACTCAACAACGCACTTTTTTCTTATGAGTTGGGATAGACCCCACAAACCTCACGCTTACAGTCAATTGCTGTGCTGCTGCGCCACGAAGGCCCAAAATATGCTATTTCATAACATGCTGTTATTGACTAAATCTTTGTTCATCTATCAAATATGATGATAATACAATATTTAAATAGTAACAACCCGATGCTCCTGTTATAAAATATTATTAGACATGGTTGCAGTATGTATATAAAAAAAGTATATAAACATACCAGGCGTATCCAGTGGTGTGAAAGGACCATGTGTAAGTGTGAAAGTATCCAGTTCAACTAATGAGTGCAGTTTCAAGAAAGCACGAGCTGTCGCCGGCGAGGTGGCGCTTGCTGACGCTGTATTTACCTATACATTACAATTTTTTGTAAAAAGGAATAAAATACATTAATTTTATATTTTCTATTCATCCATTGGATTACTGATATTATATCGCCAGAGTTGTTGCAATGTGAGCCATATCAACTGAGAGTTGATAAAACCACATTACATACGAAGCAACAATTATTTTATTTTATTTAATCTCCATAACGACTTGTAATTGTGAGAATAGTGTAAACATTATACAAAATTACCTTAAAATTTTATCAAGACATACAATAGGTGTATACTATACAATGGAACAAACATCAATCCTTTCAAACTTTCAGGACAATAGTAAACATATTTTATTATACCTCATCCTCACATTCGTCTGGCGTACATCGCCGCGCGCCCGCCAAGTGGAACGCTAAAGCCACACTACACGCGCTCCCGCTGTTGGTACTGGAACTGGTCGTGGCTGTACCGCCTGCTGCTACTTCTTTCATTTCCACCACCTGGGCAGACAAAATGTATTTTAATATCTGCTGATGTGTTTTTAGCTTCATGCTCTAATCCCATATGTAGCAAAATGAGTAGAAAGAAACTTAGCCACTCTGTTCCCCACTTTCCGCCGATGTGTCGAGGCATATTATTATATAAAAATCTTACTTAGATATTCATTATTATTATTATTTAATGGAATTTATTACATATTTATTACAGGCAGTCTCGTTACCAGTCAGCCCCAAAAATTCTAGGGAAATCGCAATAACTGAGCACCAAGAACGTGGGAAAAAGTTTTTGATTCATCACAAATCAAAAAACAACTATACATAAATTTACCGACAAAATGAAGGAATTGTGACTGCTATTAGCAGTACAATCGCTTTTAATCTCTGAAGTCAAAAATAAATAATTATTTTTATTTTCTGGTTCAGGCTTTATCTCGCATAGCAGGAAAGTATATAGTATATGAGGTCGAGAGACAATCGACCATTTTTCTCGACGTAGCGAAAGCCTTTGAGAAGGTCTGGCATAACGGCTTGATTTTCAAGCTGCGGCGCTCTGGCTTGCCAGACTGTCTCGTGCGCATCCTGCAGGATTTTCTGTCAAATAGATACTTCCGCTATAAAGTAGAAGGAACTCTCTCCTTCCCCCGCCTCCTTCGCGCAGGCGTCCCCCAGGGTTCAACCCTCTCTCCTATGTTATACGCGCTGTACACAAGAGACATCCCTCGTACCAGGGATGTACACTTGGCTATGTACGCCGATGATACCGCCCTATACACTTCTTCGCGTAACACACGCATAATAGCCGATCGACTTCAGAAAGCGGCCCGCGCACTTGGTATGTGGTTCCGCCAATGGAGAATCGAAGCTAATCCTGAGAAGAGTAAAGCTATCCTCTTCCCTCGCGCTCGTTCAGAGCAAATCTCTACTATCTATCTATTAGATAAAGCCATTCCCTGGGAAAAAGAGGTGAAATATCTAGGTGTCACATTAGACTCTAGACTCTCCTTCAAACCCCACGTCACGAATGCTTGCAATAAAGCTCATTCCTAATAGATTATACTATTTCATAAACAAGCGTAGTAAAATGTCACTTAGAAATAAGCTGATACTATACAAAACTTGTATAAGACCCGTCCTCTCTTATGCTTGTGTAGCGTTCGCGCACACTAAGCTAGATACCATGCAAAAGGTACAAAATAAATTCTTACGTATCGCATCAGGTTGTCCCTGGTTCGTGCGTAACATCGACCTACATAGAGACTTTGAACTGGAATCGATTTACGAGCACTGCAAACGCTTAGCGAAGCGCTACTTTGAGCGCGCAGGCTCGTACGCGAATCCCCTCATCGTTAATGCGTGTGATTACATCCCTAACGCGCTCCCTAGACGTAGATGCCCGCGCAGCGTCCTTTTAGACCCCGATGACGCCATTACTATAGTGAATGCCCCGTATGTAGGTAGGAAACACACTACTCACACACAACACAAACACCGTCCAGCTTATTCAACGGCTCGGTCGCGTGTCGGCGCGGTCGGGCCCAGCGGTTAGGGACCGTTAGGTCCCTTAGAGTAGTCTAATTTGTCCCCAGTCGCGACTTGATGTCGCGGCTGGTTTGCTTAGCATAGGTGAAATCCCAGTCCGCTCGGCGGCCGCAAGCCGAGGTTCAAGTCCCGCAGGGGGCGCCCTTACAGTCGTCGACTTCCTCACACACAGCCACTTAGTGCTTGCATTTCTTCAGGGACAGAGTACCCTCTTCCCTACCCAACCGGTGTCGCTGTAAAAGCCAATAGGGCTAACAGCATTATCTACATGTTCGAAAAAAAAAATTGTTATGTAAAACTTGTACTATTGTGAGAACTTATGAATGGGAATCAAACCCACTAATCAAACGATAGACCGCGCCATAATAGTCTCAGAAAATAAATGTAACTTTTTAACGTTACAATCGCTCTTACTAAAATATGATCCGTGTGTCGATGTAACGTGACGTACAGTCGGTCAGGAGATAGCTTGTTGAGGGGATGGTCAGGTCCGTGGAGGAAAGGCAAGTGTTCGCAGACACTCGCTGGTAAATGTTGCAATGTTTTTTCACATCTTCGTGCTACAAGCCAGAATCTACAAAATAATATCTTTAGTTAAAATTTTGTGTACATTTTTATAAAAAAAATACAAGTTATATTTCTTTTTGTATTCTCTTTCTGTAACTTCACGCTGTATCCTGCTTATAGCTGAATAGGCAGAAGGAACTCACACTAAGATAATTCCGTTCCCTTCTTTTCGCCGAATTTTTGAGGGAAATGAACTAGAACTATCTATTCTTATGTGGTCGAAACCTACACTCAAAGTGTAAAGTGGTGGAACTCAACACTGCACTTTCATACATTCACCAATACCTGAGGTGAGTGAGCAGCGCGCGCACGGCGTGGCGGTCGGCGGCGGCGAGCGCGCGCGCCAGCTCGGGCATGCGGGGCGTGGCGGGGTAGGCAGGAACGCGCGCGCGCAGACGCCCGCCGTGCGCGCCCACCGATACCAGTAGCTGTTCCGCGCGCAGGCAAGGCCACACCACCGAGCACGCCAGCACGCACGGCCACCCGCCCACGCTGCACTCCACCTTGGGGGGAAATAATTAAAAATAATGTATGTCATTACAGGAACAGGAAAGATCGCGTTATAATGAAACTTAGATCAACTGAATCTACGAGTATAATCACTATAACGATGTAACACAACAACAATATAACAATATAATATTATAATATTCAATTAAATAAACAATCAACAATATAATAATATAATATTCAATTAAATAAACAATGTAAATGTTTATTTTAAATAAATAAAAAAAATATTATAAAAACAACTTACCCCCAAATCATTAAGCAGTACTTTCAAATCATTAAGTCGCTGGCGTGATCTCACATGCACAGTGTGGGCTAACAGGCGTTCCATAGAAGGCGCGTGCGGGGTTAGGGCGGTGGCCACACGCTCCCCGCCCGCGAGTGCAGGGACGTGCCACACGCAGAGAGATTCTCCTTCCGCACCTATTATAAGCCTGTAGCCAAGCTCGCAGCCAAGCTCCCTGTTGACATATTAATATCATAATTATACAGAGTTTTTGTCAGCACCCCTTTAAATAAAACCACTCTATATAAGCCTAATAAAATTATTATTATTATTTTTCCCATTAATGAGAATTTTTTGCAAACAAAATAAACATGTTCTACATTTCCTTTAAATTGCATTTTACGTAATATTAGTAATTTAAATTTACCTCCAATAAGATACTTGTAATTTTTGTCCAGGTATATATCTGTCTACTTGCAGATGTCGCGCTAAACGGTCACGGCACAATCTTAAAGTTTGCGTATATAGTAATTCTAAAGATAAGGAGCGACAGAAGTATCGCAGAGCTGTGAGAGCACCACTTAACCCAGCTGCTGCTAGCCTTGCTTGAGCAACTCCACGTAACCAATTCAGTTGAGAAGTGTGAACTAAAGGCTTTCCCTCTATAACAAAAGTAGAAATTATTAAAAAAAAAATTAAGCAAAATATTATTATAACAACACCCTACAATAATATACCTCCAGTTTCATTATCCTGAATAAGTATAGCAATATCCAACAAACGCCATGGCAAATTAGGTGCGTCTCCCATAACTGTCAATGATACACTGAATTCTTGACCTACTGAAAATGTAGCTCTCCCATTTTCAACCTAAAAGAAATTTACTTCACATAATTGTTTCTTCCATTAAAATATGTTTAATATTGATTATATAATTTAACAGCATTGTGTCAGTTTCATTAGTTGCATTGCTTGTGGGTTTGATTTCCACTCAAGTTAATAATTGAACTATAATATTTCTATGGTCGTAAAAAACAAATTGGCTTGTATATCTCAATAGTATTAAGTGTGCAAGCTAATGCATGCAATGTCTCTTCAATAGGCAGAAAGTAGAATATAATATCTTAGAAGTTTCTATTTGCTCAAATCTGTAAATGTGAAATGGCTAAAAAAATTGGTTAGTCAAAGTACTGTACCTTGAGATTTCGTACATCACTAGGTAATGAAGCAGTAGTCAAACGTTGACGGACAACATGGGCGAGAGCACGTAATGTAGATCGACGTTCACCGGGCGTTAAAGATGGGGGCGGTACAAGCCTTTCACGAACCACTGCTGGTAAGCGACTGTAGGTGCCTAGAGTTAATACTTCTACTGCAGCGGCCATGTGGAAGGTAGGTAACCTGGTGCACATAATAATTAAAGTTACAAGTTTCAAAGTATGCTATAATAAATATCGTCGTTGCGCTTGCCAAAACCGCAATGTGTTTTAGTCAAGTTTTCAGGAGAGACAAACTATCTTATTTATTAAATAATAGCTTTATGAAAAAATTAAAAATGCAGTATGGTGACAAAATATATTATGTTTGAACGGAGATACAAGCGAAAATGACAAAATGTACCCTTCTTCTGCAATAATTTTTTTTAACCGTTTTGATGCACATATCAGAATTGTCTTGTAACCACCATTTCTTACAAGTGAAAAATATGCACATATCAATTATGTAAAAGAACATAAGGAGGATTTATTTAATGTTATTATGAGGATAACAAAAATGTATTAAACTTAAAACAAATATGTATACTGATGATTAGTAATGATAAACGTAAGGACTTGTTGGTTTGGCCCTTTTTTACGTGAAAATGGTTAATCTGATAACGTACGTACTACTGTTTTAGTAGTACGTACGTTATATTAGTCCTATGGTTATTAATACTAATAATAATTAACAAAAAAATGTTTAATAGAAAACTCGAAGGGTTGTTAGAAAGTGGTTAGGAAAGGTTTATAGATAGACTAAGCCTTTAATGCTTATCCCTTAAATAACTAGGTAAATTAAATTTTAATAAGCAGAGCGCGACAGTATTTCAAGCCAAAACACTAATTGGCCCTGAATAGGGCCCAGGTTCGGCTTCATATGGAGTACTCTTCTCTTCTCTGGGCTGGTGCATCATCATGTAACAGGTTGACCCATTTAATACATGCGCACCGCATACAACGTAGAGCCATACGGAATGTTGGAGCCCCAATGATGTGTGAAAGGCTTGACACATTGGCTTTGTGCAGAGATGTCTCCTCGCTGTGCTTTCTCTTCTGCATTTATTACGGGGAGTGTTCTGGAGAAATGTTTGACCTGTTACCTGCCGCCGAATTTTGTATCCGCACAGTACCTCACAAACTAAAGTATCATCCACATCATCTGTATACGTGCCACTCCACGTCTGTTCGGTTTGGTAGGAACTTCCTTCCACGCGCCACGCAACTGTGGAATAGCCTACCTATGGCAGTGTTTTCAGGTTAATACGACATTGGCACTTCCAAAATTTTTCTCCTTTTTTCTCCGATGTTACACGAGGTCGTCGGCGGTGGTGATTACTTACCATTAGGTAACCCGTACGCTTATCTTTTTTTCAATAAACAAGGAGAGTTTTCCAAGCTGAAGCTAATAAGGACATATGTGCGATCGACAATCTTGCAATCTAGATTAACAAACTTAACAACTTTATCAATCGAAAATGAAATTGCAGAAAACTTAGACTTTGAATGCCTAATAAAAGAGTTGATAGATAGAAAGGCAATAAAATATATATTTTTTTTAAATAGACGGTTGGGGGACGATGTTACTCGCGTTCGCAGGATTTACCATCTTCACCTGAGACCCACCCTGCACGTGTCCCCTGGGTGGTGCCAAACGAGTAGCAACGCCGAGTCACAGGCGGCGTTTAACTAACCTGCACAGGCTGCCTCGAGCCTTGGGGAACTAAATACCCCCTAAAAGTGTGGCCATGGTGCCTTGGGAAAGCACCATGTGTATTCTCCCACCTC
>DWNA01001965.1:0-12973 GCA_018249835.1 Heliconius besckei
CTTGAAACTTGGTACAGATGTTCGGGAAGAGTGTACCAACATAACAAAATAAAAAAATCGATAATCGAAAGTACGTTGCCCGCCAAATTTGAAAAGTCACCTTACTTTTTGAACACACCTCGTATGTATAATGTATATATATATATATGTATGTAGTCTTTTTATACACTTAAGTGGCTAGTTTGACTATACTTATGTATACAGGGTGTCCCAGGAGTCAACGATAAAACGAAAACAGGTGATAGACAAAGTCGTGACAGTTATTCCCTTCTGTGAATTACAGTCTAAGATTTAAACATACCTGCATCAGTTTTCAATAAAATGTGGTGTTTTTGACAAACATTAAATTCAAAATATTTACTACACCCAACTTTAGCCGACTGTACTGTAAAAAAAATGTACTACACTGTTTTTGCAAGTGACTTTAAAAGTTGGCGCATTTAATCTGGATTCCGAAATGGTACGATACTTGCTGGATTACTTCTTTGTTGAAGAGAGAAAAACCGAAATACACGATAATCGGGATGACGTTCAACGTTTTGGTATCTCTTCCGATACATTCTAGCTGCAGCATTAGCATTACATAACCACTCTCCATGAGTGAAATGTATATTGGCAATGTATCAAAGACCGATTATATGGCCTGCGAGATCGGACTCGAGCACTATCCTTATAGGTCCTGGGTCAGCCCCTAGTCGGGATTCCTTGTACTCGGTTACGTACTTACACCAAATATGAGCTCCATTTGTAAAAAAAATAATCATTCGAAATTCTCGAGCGCATCAAATCAAGGTAGGGTAAGTTAGTTACATGCTAAATCGTGTATATTCCACTAATCTGACAATTTGAGAGTGACGCAAAGGAGGGGGAGGGCTCCAAAGTTGTAAAAAAAAAACGTTATCTGGACATTCTCGAGCGCGGCTATTTTTTTTAATTTTGGAGGTAATAATTCAAGGATTTAGAAAAATATATTATCTAACGAATCCCACAAGCCGAAATTACAGAAATTGATCGATAAAATGTACTACCACACGTTTAAATTTACTTCCACGCGCCACTGAACTGTGGAAGGGCCTACCCGCGGCAGTGTTTCCAGGTTGGTACGATATGCCACCTCAAAGGCCGGCAACGCACCTGTAGCTCCTCTGATGCTGCATGGGGTCGTGGGCGGCGATGATCACCATCAGGTGACCCGAATGCTCGTTTGCCTTGTCCTTTTTTGCCATAAAAAAAATCCTTTCTCCGTTTTTCCATAGACGTCGGTTGACCTTCACAAACAAAGTGTCTATGATACTGGAGGAAGGTCACATTAAACATGTAGGTATGAAGGTTGATGATAGTGGATAATACAAAAAAGGCAAGTAGAGACAGTGCGCAGAATTTAGCGCGTATTCTCTCTGGCTACAGCGTAACCTTTATAACGCTGTAGTCAAGAAAAATAAATGTACCAAAAAACATAGTCTGTCAAATATTTAAACTATTATGTATCTATTTTCACAGATACAACCATTCCAATCTGGTTCTTATATAAGGTCTACGAATGCGTCGGGCAACGAGTCTCGATGTTTCGGTCCAGCCATCAACTGCGGCCCCTACTTTAATTCTCAAATCCTAGCAGGCCTTATGGTCACTTTGTTTTGCTTAGGCATCCTCACATACGGCGTAGTCTCCATGTACAATTGTAAATCTAACGACCGATATGACGACCAACAAGGTAAGCCTTTGGTTATAGCGTTCGAAGGTGGCCATTAATTCATTATTATTTTAAATTTAATATATACTTCTAAAATAGACACAAATTGTTTAAGTGTCAAGAAATAATTTGTTGTTAAGCTTTCCTAAATTGTTAGGCAAAATAATATATAATGATTAAGTTAGATGAATAAAATAATATTAAAAATGACGAGTTTTCATTTTATTGCATTATTAATACAAATAAATTGTTATGTGCTTCACATTTCAAGGTAAATTACTAAATGTTTGCTAAATATAAAATACATATATGAAATGGTTTTTGTTCTTAATTGATTACCTTCACACTTGAGTGGTCAAATAATAATACAAAAAAATCTAAGATTGATCGTGGTCAAAAGAAAATTAAATAATCTCAGTGTAAATAAGGTATTTGATAGCTTTAGGGTTTCATTTTAAATTTGTTCTTTCTATCATAAGATAAAACTTTGTTTGTAAAAATTTAATATAAAATAAATTTTAAAATCATTCAAAATGTTGTTACTTTAAATTATATTTATGCATTTGTAAAACGTTTTAATTATCTTTTTTAAGTTTCACACATGTTGCTTATATAACAAAGACCACTAGCGGCGTTAGGGAAGGGCGAGCCTGGGCGACCGCCCAGGGGCGCCGGATAAAAAGGGCGCCGTAGACGCCCGTTTAGGGCGCTTTGCGCAAAGATGTCTCCTCGCTGCAGTAGCTAGGGTATTTGCTGCCCGGTGCGGCTTAGGGGACTTGATGCCCTTTAAAATGGTCTAAGATCTAAAAAAAACAAAGTCATCGTCGTCTTTGACATCTAAAAAAAACAAAGTGATCTTAACAACTTTGAAAATAAAATTGCAGAAAACATTGACTTTGAATGCCTAATAAAAGAGTTCGCAGATAGAAAGGCTAGAAGTGAAATTTTATTAGTTTTTGTCATTATTTTTTTTAAATAGATGGTTATTTCGTTGTACCCATTCCCTTTTTTGTATATTATTGAAATGTAGTTAGGGGGCGCCGAAAAAATTTAGTAGGCGCCGGTAGTGCTATAACTGGCACTGACAAAGACCGTACCTTGTTTAGAAATGTTCTCTACATGTTATGTTATGTTGAAAACCATGGCCTCGAGTCCCGCCAATGTCTTGTCACTAGGTCCACTTTGATTAGCCTGCTATGCGTGGGATAGTGACTAACACTAACAGGTAAGAAAAACAACAAATTTCGGAAATAATATATTTCACTAACATCTAATTCCACATACAATTTCTCATGACCGTACCACACAGACACACAAACAAAAATAGTGCATAAATTAATACATCATATTTAAAATAACAATTATTTATTAATAATTTCGTCTTTTTCTCTGATACAAAATATAAGCACAAAGGCTGTATAGTATTATAAAGTAACTCCTAGAACATGTTATGTCACATCACCAATGCACTGTTTCGATGGTTGTGAAAAATAAAACCATACAGTTCGTAACGATTTTAAAACCTATTCGCCAACCAATGGAGCAGACCTAATTTAATTTTGTTAATTTAATAAATATTTTATATACACAATATTTCAAAGATAAAAAAAATTGCTCTGTTAGACAAAGCGTGACGTTGAGTTCCGCCACTCAAGTTACATTGCTTGTTATTGAAAATTGTGAAACCATTAATATTTCAAATAACAAAAATTTTTTCTTTATATTTATAGAATAATTTCAAGTAAATTAGGTCTATCTTCCACAAATCTATAAATGCTTTACCTCATAAACCAGAATACATGATAAAATCGTAACAAACAAACATACACACAAATAGAACAACTTAAGGAAATACCAGTCCTTCATTATAACAATATATTTCCATTTTCCATATGAAATTTGTACCGACTTTGAAAGAAAAGACGTAATATTTTTAGAAAATCAGGTAATTTTGAACATAAGAGAATATTTGAATTTTAGCAGTATATAAGGAAACATATAAAATAATGCCATAAATTCGTTTTTATACGTTTATTTGGGACAACTTTGGCTTTAAAAGCGACAAATTCTGTCAAAATAGTCCCTTATTCTTATATATTCAAAAGTACCTCAATAAATTAAAAAGATCAGTAATCTTTAATAGGAAAGATATGGCGACACTAAATTGCAAATTTTATATATTTCGTTTTATGTCAAAATTACATACACAAACGATTGTACGCAAAAAAATTTAATGCTTTATGACTTTCCCACATGAAAAAGTAAATTTCTATACATAAAATGTATACATATAATCTTACCTTTTTTTAATTACAAGGATTGATTTTTACAATGCAATAATTAAATTTTGCCATATGTCTTAAATATACAGTTTTTGACAGATTTTTTAAGAAAACATATAACCTGCCTTTTTAGCACATACTTTATAAAAACACAAATAATATTATTTAATATGCTGCTAAGCCAATAAATCCAGAGTGGATTTTGATTTTGAAAAATTTAAGCATGCTAGTTTCGCATATATATACTGACTGTATAAAGATCCAAAACCCATTTTGCCAAACATTTCAAAAAAACACCTTTCAAAATCGGTCAACTGTCATATAACAAAAGAAAAATACTAATTTACATTTTAAAAACTATAAAAAAACTAAAGCTATTGAATCACTACTTTTGGTGAAAAAAAATTTTAAAAAAAACCAACTCCATACTATTGAGATTTACTTGTAGCAAGTAATAATTTAAAAAAGAACGTGTGCTTTTCTTTACTGAGTGGAGGTTGCAGCTTCAATTTCGTTTGCTCTATTATTATGAATAGATAGATATTGAGTATTTTTTTTATTGCAAGTATCAATTAAATATTAATAGTAGTGCACTTCTTTGTGCAGAAATCACTATAAACAAATAATTAATTGTTTAAAGTTATTTCCGAACAAACAATCAATTATTAATATTAAATTGCAATAAAAAATTACCCGACTGTGTATTAAACATATTTTTTACTGTACAGAATTTTCTATTTATAATAACCGCTTCTACAGACGGACAAATTTGTATATATTATATTAACTAATTTAATTCTTCTTCTCTTCCTTTTTTTCTTCTTCCTGTGTTTGAGACTGGGATTGTTGTGATGATCCTTCGCGTTCTGCTGCCATCTACAAAATAAATATTTATTTATATTAAATAATCTCTATAATCTACATCACACATAAAAATAAAAAAAGTCATTCATTGTTCAATTCATTCAAACTTAATACAAGATACAATTAGTAGGTCTAACAATTATTAGAAATTAAGTAAATATATTTTTTTTACCAATAACACAACAAGTATAAGATAAAACTCCAAAAAGAAAAAAACAATAATAAAAAAAGCAAATGAAAATGTAGAAGCAGGAATAAGTAAATGATAAAATAAAAATTAACTTTAAGTCCACTCCAAAATCAATATAGCACATTTGCTTGACCACCGCACCTTACTTAATGGACACTGTGGCTCAAAAACGTGCATACATACGAGGACAGGCAGAGAAGGTCTAGTGTTAACTGCAATAAATGTTGAATATTAATTCAATTTAAATGACCTTCTTATATGCCTGTTCGAACAGTTTCAAACTGGCCTGCTGTAGGGTACTGGTGGCTGACTTAATGGCTTCGGGGTCTGCAGTTTCCTTTTGAGCTAACAGTTCACGTAGTTTACCCATTTCTTCGCGTAGCTTGTCGCACTGGAAACAAAAATTATATTATTTCACTAGAAACTATTAAAATAATTGCCTTTTTATTATTTGCATTATTGGAAAAAATATATGTTAATATATTTTGTCCAATTATGCAAATAATGATATAAATAAAAATATAAAAATATGTGTTTGACTGTAAATATAATGATTATGGGTTCGACACCCATTTGGGGATTTCCCCTTCCTTGCCCTGGTAACAAGACAAGGTCCAGCGTCAATTCTCTCCACTCAACACATCACTGTACACTGCTATATGAGGAAAAGAGAGTGAAGTTTTTTATTATGTAATAGGTTTTTATAATTGAATATCATAACACTTTTAAACCTTTCCTAAATGTGGTATTTAGGAAATGCTGAGTTAAATTTATATAGAGATTTATTATAACAAAAAAATAAAAAAATATCAGTAACATGTAAACATTTTGAATTAAATAACAAGCATTAAGTCATGAAATTAATTGTAGGCAATCGTAGATCGTCTCACGTGCAAGCACACGGGAGGGGATAACGCGACGCCGTTCCTCTTGCATCCGGCTTAACCCGCCAAATATTATCAATTGATGGGCTTAAATTGGATGCTTTTTATAGTATATAAAAAAATAAATGTAACAATCAGCATATGATTTTAATTTGTAAAAAAATCATGTTAAACTCGTCTACATGAGATTCTATAATAAAAAAAAATAATTATTAAAAATGTCATTGCAAGTATCCAAATCTTAATGGTGCCAAAAGAATATAACAAAGAATACATAAACTAAAACATTTAAAGGAAATTTTATTAGACGAGCTATTCTTCAGTTAACGAATGAGCTACTCACGCACGTCAATTACGTTTTAAACTCGTCTAAAAACTGTTTACCTTATTTTTCAACAATGAACTTATGGGATTGGAAGCAGTAATGAATTATTCCTTGTTTTGCGCCAAATGCACCTAAGACATACGATACAAAAAAAAACCGATGAATGAATTAAATCCCTTTCCGCAGAATAACCTTAATTTGATTCATTTTACACTGTTCTAATACTCGCTCACTTCGTTTTTCACCAACGAACAAATGGATCCGAAGAACATAAACGTAATCGTATGAACTAAATCACCTCGTCCTGTGGTAAATGCGCCTTATATTCATCCAGCTTAGTGTCAGTATCGTGGAGCACGCCTTCGGCCTGGTTAGCCGCCTCCACGCGCTCGCGCCGGTCCTTGTCGGCCGCCGCAAACTGCTCCGCCGCCTTCACCATGTTCTCGATTTCATCCTTCGACAGACCACCAGACGATTGGATTACGACTGGATGGAAAAATTATATATTAGTTACGGTTTTTGTTCAAAATTTTTGCTTTCAATTTAAAAATATTTGTCTTAAAACACAAACATTTTTAAATTTAGAAGCTATAATTATATACATATATGATTGATATACATGACAGCTGTGAATTCAATCTTAGGGGCAAGAGTTTTGTATTATCTAATTTTAAAAACTTGACTCCGTTATTCTTTCTTAGTTCCCATAACAGACGTATGTATATTAACTATCACTATCGAAGGTCACTTTCATTTGAGAAACTTCCTGAGAAGCCAAGCCATCATTTTTCTTTACCTGGACAGTTGTTTCATTTCCTACATGAAAAGAAAGTCAATAAATGTTTCTTTTCTTCATTGTTTGATTTCTTTATAAAGGTGTAATAAAGATTATTTATTATTATTATTATTTTTCTTTTTAAAGATTCACGGGTTTAAAAGAACCCGGTCCTTTCGAAGGCTTGTGTGGGGGACACAGGTCCAACTTGTAGAGGCGCCCCTTAGAGAATATTCAAATGTGACGCATACTGTGACGCATCAGCCGGGATCCATCTCTGGGTAATCACAGGTAATTAATTGCCCAGAGATGGTCCCCGGTTAATGCGTAGGAACTATGGAAAATCTAAGCTAGGGCTATGGAATGGAATTTGGATGGACTGGCTGGACTACTGTTCTTTTAAATGAGACTAATGGACGTCCACCATTACAATAGTCTCAAATTGAATAGTTGGCGGACGGTGACTAGCCTCCTATTAGATGGGCCCCCACAAAGCGGCGTAGTGCCTCGGGCGCAACATCGGCGTGGTCGGCTAAGAGTGTAGAGGTGTGCACCGGTTTCACCAACACGAGGAGCTCGTGAGCGGGTGTCCCCGTTATTACGCAGATTGAACACTTCCACCCTTTCGAGCATATAGCTCTGGCGCTCCACTCTGCCGGCCAATAAAGGCAAGCCAGAGGCGGGGGGATAGATTACAATTCCCCTTCGGATGACTCAAGTCCCACGGACTTCGGCCGGTCGCCCATCAGCTCGACACAAGTTGCCCTGTGGGCTTATTATTATTAAATTGACAGAAATATGTTCATTTCTATAGCTTAACTATAAAACTATGGCATTGAGTTACAATATAGAAAAAGAAACACTTACTTTGTTGTTCCTTCCCAGTTCCCTTGTCTCTTGCGGATACGTGTACAATGCCATTGGCGTCAATATCAAAGGTCACTTCGATTTGGGGGACTCCCCGAGGTGCCGGGGGAATCCCGATTAAACTGAACTGTCCTAATAGCTTGTTGTCGGTCGCCATTTCACGTTCGCCTTGATGTACTTTGATTTCGACTTGTGTTTGTCCGTCGGCGGCTGTTAAAGAAAATATATATATTAATTGTTAGTCTCGATGAAAAAGGCCGATATATTTTTAAATATATAAAATTAATAATAATAAAGTATAAATGTAGCGCGGTTTCTAGGAAGGTCTGTCAACAATGTGTTACGACCGGCTGGTGCCGCGCATTTCTCTCGCATCGCTGCAAAAGTGTGCACATACAGACATACACACTGATCGGTGATGCTATGTATTTTATGATATGTAATGATTATATGAATAATAGTTGTATATAATAATATTTAATAAATTCAGCTTCACACTGCTACATCTAGCAGGGTAGGAGGTTGGGTTATATATACAAAGTAATGATAACCTACCAGTAGAAAACACCTGACTCTTCTTAGTGGGTATTGTAGTGTTTCTAGTGATCAGCTTAGTGAACACTCCTCCCAGAGTCTCAATACCCAGCGACAGTGGGGTCACGTCCAGGAGCAGGATGTCCGTCACATCACCAGCCAAGACTCCACCCTGGACGGCCGCTCCCACTGCGACTGCTTCATCAGGATTGACCGATCTGGAGGGTGCTCGGCCAAAGATCTCTTGTACTGTTGACTGTACCTAGAACATATAAAAACAATATAATTTTTTTAAAGTTTCATTCTAAACTAACAATAAAAAAAACTACAAAATAATGAGCGCTGTCGTGGCACAGCGGCACTTGCGTGCGACTGTAAGCGCGACGGTTGTGAGATGTTCTATTTCCACTCGGGTCAATCAACGCGAAATGCGTAGACAATCAGGAGTAATGCCTAATAATGGCCTTAATACTAGGTCCCTCTGCATAGCCTACTATGTGTGGGATACAGTGTGAAGCAAATAATTATAGACATAGACATACTAAACGATATAACATTAAATAGATAAATCTAAGCACCCTGCTTTGTAATCAGGGAGATAAAGTGCAATAAAAACATGCATACCTCATAAAATGATTTGTTTGAGGATTATAACCCAGGCTCATAGAGATGTGCTTGGGGAATATATCACCAAGTTCCTTTGGCACCGGTCATGAGACTTACGATACTAGTGTTGTGACACTATGTATCGATTTTGTGCTTACAGTGCGTGTTAGGGATTTTATTATTAATTATAAAGCAATATTTTACTTATCCTAATAATAATTTATAAGAATACATTTTGTTTATTGTAATAATAATTTAATTATGTAGTATATGATAGGTTGTTAATTAGTTTGTATATATACTAAAAGTCTTCTCTCTTCAACTGTACCTTAGGCATTCTGGTCATTCCACCGACCAACAGCACTTCCCCTACGTCAGTGCGACTGACTTCAGCGTCTTGCAGCGCTCGCTGACACGGCGCCACTGTCCTCTTTATTAGATCGCCTACTAAAGATTCTAGTTTCGATCTGGTCATCTGAAAAATTATGGAATGGTAATTAGTATTAAATGGTAATGGTAATTATTAAACATTGAATTGAATAAATCAGTATCACGCTGTATCCCATATAACAGGGCACACATACCACACGCACTTGTGTCCCTTCGCCACAATGCCTTTTTTAAATATAATATAATTTTATATCATTAGTGGGCAACATCTGACTAATAAACATTAGCGTGATGGTGATGGATTTGAATCCCAGCAGAAGTATAAATTATTTTCATCAAAGCATAAAATATATGTTGATGTTACAAAACAATTTTGACCCACCTCGCCATTTAAACGAGGATAGGCGGTTTATGTAGTGTCTACACTCTTGCACTGTAACTTTTAAAATCTCAACATTATTATATTAAGAATTAATATAATGCAGTGCATTGCAATGTCTCAAGAATTCGACGGAAAGACAATAGAATGTCTTAACACTAGGTTTCCAGGTTCACCCTGCCTTCTCTGCAATGTTCTGGTTAGTGTAAAGCTAAAAAATATAATAACCTTCAAATTCATATGTTTAGGTCCCGACGAGTCCATGGTGAGATAGGGCAAGTTTATATCAGTTTGGAGTGATCCAGAAAGTTCTATTTTGGCTTTCTCCGCTGCTTCCTTCAGACGTTGCATCGCCATGGCGTCCTTGCGAATGTCTAAACCTTGCTGTTAAAATTTTTAAAAAAGCTTAGAACATTAAATTCAAATGTAGTTTTTGCCTAATACTAGAGGAATTGTAGGTATAGGCAGTGGCGGACTAAGGGGGGGCGGTGGGGGCGATCCGCCCCGTGCCTCGGGTCCTGAGGGGCCTCCAAATTCCAAATGCAAATTTCCTTGATCAAATGCTAAATAAGCCTTTGAAAAAACGCATAGTATCTACTTAAGAGGAAGTTTAAGGTTGGAGGGGGCCTCCAATAAACAAATAAGTGCAAGGATTAGTGCTGCCTGTACCGGTAGTTTACATTATATTAATTAAAATTACTTTTATCTTTCTAATGTTTAAATTTCTAATGCATTTAGTTTGCATGTGGTTCCAGTTCCTAGGGCCTCCAGACCGACGTTATTTTATAAAATTTTGCGTACTCATTAACCTGAAAGTGGGGCCCTTCGAGAAGTAGCGCAAAATAAAGGTACATCTCTGTCTGGGAGGATGATTGAGCCACCAGATTGGTTTGGGTGCTTATAAGGGGTCTTAAAACAGTTCATAAATAATATGTGTAAAATTATAGCGTACTTTTTCAAAGTAGTTTGGAAGTGAAATGGCAGTTGGAACGCAACAACGTGTCAAGTACGAACACTGCTTAAAACGCTAGTACCCAGACAGAAACTCCGCTTTGCAACGTGGAATATTGGCTCTCTAACCGGACGATGCAGAGAAATCGCAGATGTACATGTACTTATAAGACTTCGGGTCCAGTGTGCTTTCCTCCAGGAAGCTTGCTGGAATGGCAAAAATAAGTCCCGCAATAACGGATAGCGTTACCGGCTTTTAAACACCGGGTCACCCTCAAAAACGGAGTGGCAATAGTTTTTTCTGAAGAGCTTCAGAACTGGCTTCTTGAAGCTGATGGCTGCTGCAATAGCTTGACTTGTATAGGGTATTGAATGGGTAACTACAAACTAAATTAGTCCCTATGCGCCGCAGGTCGGCTGTAGCGTGTGCAAAAAAGAGAAAAGCAGAATGAAGAGGTTCTATTACCTATACCGTCTACCGAAATGGTTGTTTGTTGTTGGGGAAGACTTAAGGCTTCTGAGCCGTATGAACGTGTTCACGGGAGTTTTAGATGGGGTCTTCGTAATACAGAGGGAGAACATATTCTGAGAACCTATATTGCGTCTGATCTGGCCGTCGCGAATACGTTCTTCCAAAAGAACCCTCAGCAACTTATTACGTAAAAAACTTGGGTCCTACTCAACTCAAATTGACTACTTGGCGACTACTAATTCCAGGCGAAAGCCTGACGGCCCAACGTCGTCTTCTTCTGGACTTTAACGTCACCCCAAAGAAAAAAGTAGCCGAGAAACGTAAGCCTCGGATCAAGTGGTGGTTGGTAGCCGATTGGACCGATGCAGATTGACTTCCTAGCAGAGGTGACGGCTGATATACAAGAGCATACCTGTTATTTTATACGGCAGTGAATGCTGGCCAGCACTATCTCGGCACATTCACGAGCTTCACGTAGCGGAAATGAAGATGCTAAGGTGGATGTACGGCGTAACAAGGTATGACCGCAATCGTAACACATTCATTTGATACCTCAAAGAGTCCGTGAAGTAGCGGATAAACTCCAAGAGCATCGCCTGAGATGGTTTGGCCACGTTACGCGGATGCAAGTGCCATGCTATATCAGCCCCTGGAGTGACACCTACTGAACGCCGAAGGAAGCGCTGGTTGGATGTTGTGATGCAGGACATGAGAGTCAATGGACTCACCACCGAGGCACTTAAGACTGTGCAAAATGGTGTAGGTTGAGCCCTAGTAGTAAAGGCAGACCCTGAAAATAGCCAGGGTTAATGCCAAGAAGAAGCAATTTAAATGTATTTTATTTTGTCCCAATTTTAAACAATATTTAGGACGTCTGGCAAGAGTAAGGCCTACGTAAAGGGTTCGGTAATAATATTTTTTTTTTAGATGTTTCTCAAAAACATATTTAAATACGAGCGTTTTTACTTTAACGAAGGTGAGCGTGTACCTTAAATTGGCGCTATCTTTGAAAGGGCCTAACTTTCAAGTTAGTAAGTACGCATACACTCTTACCTACTAATTAGACTATTAATCTTCAAAATTTCAGCTTTACTAAAATGACGTAGGTCTGGGGGTCCTGGGATCTCAGTCTATTTTATTTTATACGCGGAACTAATATTACTATAGCATGTGAACTAGCTCATGATGATGAATTATTATCTAAATTGGAACTAAGCTTATAAATTGGGAATGGTAAGGTTTTACATCTAGACTTCTAGAGCAAATGATCTGCCTCCACCTGTACCTATCTTTCAAACAAATGGTAGTAATAGAGAATATCAGTGCTCGTACCATTCTCGTTTTGGTTTTGATACAAATTCTCTCTTTTCTTCCATACGTTATTTAGACGGATCATAGCTTCTTTTGTTATTCCCAATTCGTCAATTTATCTCGAGGAAACGAGGATTTTTTTTGCTAAATTCTACTACATATACTTTTGATATTTAGTATTTTATTTTTCTATGTTTATGCAAGTCTAATGCAAACATTAATAACGCATATATTATAAAATCGAAAGTAACTCTGGTCTGTATGTCTGTCTTTTACGAAATCAGGCCCAAACCGCTAATTCTATTGTGATAAAATACACATATAGAGATACTTGAGAGTCTCGGGATGAACATAGGATACTTTTTTTTCTCATATTTGTAATATTTTCGATAAATATATCAATATATTAAAATACTTATTATATTTGACATGCAATTTATTCCGCCATGT
>DWNA01001966.1:0-12970 GCA_018249835.1 Heliconius besckei
TCATTTTTAATTTTAAAAATATCGTAGTATTAGTATAATATATACCTATGAACTATGTATGTATAAAAGTATAAGAACTAATACGATAAAAATATTTTCCAAGTTTCGAACTTCGATTTATTCCTAAAGAGAAACGTGCACAGAGACCAGTGAGATATAAAATGTAACTCGTATAAATCGTGTGAGCAGTTTCATAAGTTGAAAGACAATAATCGATATACTTTCACACATATATGAATAAATGTTTGTATTTTGTAAATCGATTTAGTTTTATGTATTTGTTGTTTTTTAAAAAATTAACGTTATTACAAAATCTTAAATATTTTTTTCTTTTAAATGAGCACCAATCAATTCAATTATGTCTATTATAAAAGTAATAAAATAAAAATGTATGCTATTTATTTACAAATGTAGAACTTACACGGCATTTTAGCCGGAACGTGATCAGGGAGAGGTCCACCAATCGGTATCTGAAGAGGTGTGATATCGAAGGCCGTCATGTCATCTTCGCCACCGCCTTCATCATCGTAGTTTATAATATTCTCACGTACGTCGTCATCTGGACCGGGGTACTTTATATGAGCTTCCCGACGTCGGTTGTAGACCACAAACACAAGCACCAATACTGTGAACAGTATTCGTTGAATTAGAAATCAGTACACAAATATTCGTTATTTTTAACATTGGTTTGTACTATGGAAGTTATATTTCAAAACAATATCGTTTATAGCAAATACATGATAAGGATTCAAGCTAATATATGGTAGTATTGTTTGACTGTGGCACATAAACGAGCTGCTAAAATAGGAACTAGCGGTATAAGTGTTCATTTTCCAAATACGAGGTTTATCGGAAGCTACCATCGCAACTGAAAATTTGATCCCACTAGCGCTCAAGTATGATTTACGTAGCGCTTTATAAGTGGATTTGTAACAGTACAGTATTATAATAACGGCTGGCGCTTCTCCAATCTAGTATCTAAAATAGGTGACATTTAGATGTTAGTTTTGTCTAGATTTACAATTTGCATTAACACTTCTAGTTTTTTTTGTATGAAAATGATCAAATGAATTGATTTCATATGAACATTACTAAAGTAAATGATATAATGAAGGATTTTTTAATGTTATTATTTATAAAAAACAATTGAACAACTTGAATTGAAATTATTTGAACGAATGTGCAATCTATGATTTCAGATGTCAATGCAGCTTTTATGTAGTAGGTCAATAGTACTCGTGACATATATTTGTGACATTATTATGAAATATTTATTTAGAAAAATTAAATGATTATTTGCTGTGCGACTAAAATGACTACCTATTAAAATAATAAAAATAAGATTTTATTTTCAAATTTATATAGCAAGTAAAATGTACCACAGGTTGTGTATACACATATTCATACAAAGTTTATCGACAAAAGCACGCTCACAAGGCTGTCTATAACGATTTGATCAATTACGCTTTCTGCAACAGAACACGGATAGAGAGCTTTTAGAACGTCTATTTTATCAATTCATATATGGCCATCTCTAGACTTATAGAATTAATGGTTTCTAGACGACAAAATTTATTCTAATTCTATTTACTAGACACTAAATGATTCTATATATTTCAAAAGTTGATATACAAATAATGACTTACTACATAAATGTATTTGAAACAATTTGGTGAACATTGAACACTTATTTACACGACGGGGACATAAAAATAAGCAAAACAATAAAAGTGCTCACCTAAAAGCAAAAACAAACAGACAATGATAGCTATAATGAAATCTCTGGAGGGCATGATGATTCCTGACGCGAGTAGCTCCAGCTCGCAATCATGTCCAGTGTAGCCGAAGGGGCAAATGCAGTCGTAGCGCCGAGCCGGCTCGCGGTCCAGGCACGTGCCGCCGTTCAGGCAGGGGTTGTGGACGCACTCGTTCACATTGACACAACTGCCCCCGGCGCGGGTGGATCCTCCCGGACACCTACACAACGTGCGCTTTACCTCGCGTCAGCCCGCCGGCCGCGCGCACTGAGCCCCCACAACGATACGTATGTATAAGCATGCACTATGTATGTATATATGATAATAATGAGTGCGAGAGGGTGAAGTGAGACGCGGGATGCGCTAGACCAGGAATGGCGAACTTAGCTAATGCGTGCGAGTTCTGTTTGAATTTGTTAATGAGTAATGGATGTAATGAAAGAAAATTCTACACAAGATACGCATGCCACAGATTCGCCAATCCGCTCTGAATATTGCTCACTCATGATAATAAGGAGGCAGACGAGGATGGCCGCGAGAGCGCCCATGCTGAGTTTGAGCGTGCGTCCTTCCTGAACGAGTTCGCAGTTCTCGCCCCAGAAACCCTCGGGACAATGGCAGCGATAGCCCGGCTCCCGGTTGACGCAAGACCCGCCGTTGCGACACGGGAAGTAGAGACACTCGTTCTTGTCTACGCAACCCTTGCCGTCCGCAGACAATACCAAACCCTCACCGCAACTAGACACGACAATATGTTAATACACTACACACGAGTAAACATTATATATTAATATAAGTTATATGTTAACTATAATGCTATAAATGTATGTTATGTACATAGTAGTAAATTGTTATTAATATATGCATGTATATGTGTATTATATGTATATACATATATACAATATATATAAGCGAAGAAGTTATAGAAAGCGGTATATTAAATGTTATTATAATATAATAAAAGATATATCGAAAATGTTATAGAAAATAAAATTATGTATAAAAGAAAACTCAGTGCGCGCCTAAATTATCAACAAAAATTATTCATGTAAAATATTAAATAATATTTTTAGATTATGAAAAAACCAATTGTAAAAATCATTACGTCAATGTACGTAGGTGTCAGAAATTTTATAAAAGAATCAAAATATTTTTAAATATACAAGTACTATATTTTTTTAAAAGCATAGTTAATGCTTTTTGTTTAATAAGTATAATATATATAGAGTACTCACGTGCATTCGTATTCGTTCCAGAGGTCGACACACTCAAATGGCTCATTACAGTGAACGTTTATGCAAGGACTATTAGACGGACAATTTCGGTCTAAATTCCTAGCCATAGTAGCTTGGCCCCATTGTGTGCCATTCATTGCTGGTGGCAGGGGTAGGTGCTTTCCTTCTAATCGTATATCGTCTAAACAACCTTTCTGAAAATCAGCGTATACTTCGAATGTTCTCACACCAGTATATTCAGCTTTGCCACCCGCATATACACCTTCTTGTTTGTCAACTAAAAGCCATTGATGTCCTTCGAATCTAAACGTCTCGTTATATCTTCTTCCTTCGCCGCCATCGATTTCTAACGTAGCTGTACTTCCATATCTACTAACTCGAGCAATGTGCCACTGACCATCATCCACTGCTACAGAATTCAACCAGACATCGCGTTCCTCAGTTCTTAAGGAATTTAAATTGTAGCGGAAATGTAAACGTGAATCTTTTACTTCTAGTATTCCATATTCACGATTATGTTGATCACTAACTCTAAAAAGTTCTCCATGTGGCTCACGAGTCCTGAATCGTAATTGTATTTGCGTACTAAATCTATCCGGTTCAAAGCTTAACGCAAATTTAACGTAACTTTGAGGTCTGAAACTAGTAGGTGTAGTTGGCAAATTGCAAGACGGGCCAGTCCATCCTGGTTGACATTGACATCTAGCTTCAGAAAAGCTGCCGACACATGTGCCATGTTCCCAACATCTTGATGTTGTATCTGCTTGGTTACAGATTTCTTCTGTTTGAGGACAACCAGCCACTGAATTGCGTGATAAGCCAGGATGGGCTAAGTCATATAATTTACTATTATGTATTAAATTTCTAACGCAACCGTCAAAACCTTTGCCAATAGGCATGTATTGCCAATGGTAATGCGTAGGATCAAAGTGTTCTATATATAATCCACCAATTTGTAATGGTGCATTGACATTTAAATATTCATTAAATGGTGGGATAGTACCAGTGGCTTGACAAGTGGAGTCATCAAATTCAGGTGGAGTACCATCTTCCATTTCCTGAATATCTGCTGACTTACAGTAATCAACAATCATTCTAACATTTTCAGTGTCCCAAAATATGTCAATACGATGCCATTCTCCATCATCTAAAGATTTTTTTGTTTTCACGCGAAGTTCAAGTGTACCTGATCCAAAATCAATTAATAACCTTGGATTTCCTCTTTCCAATTCTACCGATATGAAATCAGACACCACGATTTCTTCTGGTTCTGGTGGTACTATAGGTCCATTATAGAGTAGAACTCCTTCTGATTTTCTAGTTATAAATTCAAAACTGAGATGAGAGCTATCACACATTTCGAGTGAGGGATACCACGCCCATCCAGTGCCTCTAAAACTTCTTGATGTTTGTTGACAACGTGGCCCTGTGTACCCAGGTGGACAGGAACAAGTTAAACCATATTTGCCTTCAATACATCTACCACCGTTATAACAAGGCGAATTCCGGCAAGTTTCTGCTTGAGTAAAGTTTCTGGCTCCACATGTACATTCGGCAATAACATCAACTCTCACTCCGACCAGAGCAGTTTTATTAGCATTGACCATGTATGGTAAATTACTGATATCCAAGACATTTGTGCATGAACCTTCACACATTTGATTTTCGTAAAGACATTCGTCAATACCAACCATAGTTATATTAATTCCGACAGCTCTTTCAATTTCTTCTCTGTGCATAAGAACAATACCATTTAACCGAATTGGCTTATAGTAATGAGCTCCATGTGCTGAGAAACGAATATCAGTTACAGGCGGGTGCTTCTTTCTTAACTGAACGCTAAATATATCAATATTTTCACGTTCAGTATTGAGTAAGTCAGCGAGTTTATCTTTAAATATATCTAATTTACTTCTTGAGACACTTAACGTTTTGTAATTCCAAACTCGGATAAAGTCTTCATCTGATATTCCCGATATTCGAATGGATCCTGAATTTATGAGAGCTTCATGAGATATTTCTTTCACGTATACAGTTACATTAGCAGGGACATCAGTTTGTGTATGCTTTCTATCATATACTTTAAATTTCAAATGGTATCTACCTTCTCTGGTTTTATGTCGCATTTGTATCATTCCTGTTTCTTCATTTAGGGTGAAGTTTGGATGTTCTGAAGTTTCCCAGAAGAATTTCTTGTCTGGTAAATCCCAATCATCTAAGTCATACACATAAACTCTTCCGATCTCTGTATCTGGTGCCTGTCCCTGGTAGTTATAAACAAGAATTTCTTTAGATCCTGGTTGCATTTTATTATCATTTACATCTCCAATTACTACGGTAAGCGTACTTGTACCAGTCATAGCAGGATTACCGTGATCTTTAATTATAATTGGAATTAGATATTCTTTTTGCTGTTCTCTGTCAAACGATCTCAGTGATGAAACGATAGCCATACCATCTCCATTAGCACCTTTTTGGTCTTGTTCTACTTTAAATGATGCCCTTATTATATCGTCAGCACCTGGATCTAGCCTGAATTGGAATGGAGGACCATTACTCTTCGATCTATCATCATCATCTGTAGCTAGTATTTCAGCAACTTTTTTTGGCGTAATATGTTCAGTGAGTACGGGTCTATAATCTTTAAGGAAAGTTGGAGCATTATCATTAATGTCTTGAACAATTACTGTCAGCGTAGCCGTTGCTGTTCGAGGAGGAGCTCCATCGTCAATAGCTAATATTTTTACTTGATGTCTAGGTGTGTCCTCTCTATCCAATGATCTTTGGATACTCACAGTTCCTTCTTGATTTATTGAGAATTGCCGTTTCCTATCTGATGATCTATCGATAGCATATGAAACTTTACTCTTACCACCTTGATCAGGATCAGTAGCCTTAAATGTTTCGAGACTTTTACCTACTTCTGCGTTTTCGTATACAGAAACTTCTATATTGGCTCTTTCGAATTGCGGTTTATTGTCATTTATATCCCTTAACTTAACTAGTACCCATGAGTAAGCTACATGATATTTATCATTATCATTGTCTTCTCCTTTATCATTAACTTGTATTCTGAATCTAAAACCGTTGCTTTGCAATTGGTCTTCATAGTCTAAAGGCTGTACAATTTTAAGTGAACCAGTGCCATCATTATTTCTAACCATAGTAAATTTGTCGGCACCGTAACCACTGTTTTCAATAACTTTATACTGAAATTTATTAGTTTCGTCTTCGTCATGAACAGTCACTGTAAGGATAGGCATTTCAGGTAAATTAGTCCCATCAGTTTCATCTACCTCAGTAAACCATTCATCTTTAGTGAATTGTGGGGGCATATCATTTATATCTTTTACTCTTATTGATGCTGTTCCTGTACCTTTTAGTCCCCCTCCATCTGATGCTACTATTTGTATCGAATAATCAGGTGTTCTTTCTCGATCTAAACAACAAACAGCTGTTTTGATAACACCAGTTTCTGGTTCGATTTCAAATATAGGAGATCCTGTTTCCTCTTCTATTACGTTTTTCTCGATAGAATACCATAATTTTGCATTGTTACTTTCAGCAGGATCATCATAATCAATAGCTGTCATGGTCATGACAACCATACCCGCTGTTCCATTTTCAGTTACATTACCAAAATACACTCCTTGTGGGAATATTGGTGCATTGTCGTTGATGTCTTTCAAATTGACTTGAACGTCAGCATAACCTACTAGTCCCTCACCGCCTTCGTCTTGTGCAAATACAGTAAATCTCCATTGGGGTCTTCCATTAGGTTGATCACGATCTAAGGGCTGGAATAACATTAAAAATCAATATTTGATAAGTATTAAAATCGATCTTAGTAATAAAAAGATGTTATTGTTTAAAATTTCGTAATAATTACCTTTAGTACAAATATTTCGCCAGTAGTTCTGTTAATATCAAATTTACTGTTTGATGGATTGTCAGGATCAATACCTTGACCAGTCAGAAAATATACAATGTTCTGTTGTCTATCCTTGTCGCCGTCGGTTGCCGTCACCTGGTTTGCATAAAAAACACCTTAATAAGTTGAATTATGTATTTTATACTATAGTGTTATAAACATTAAAAGTTAAACATTATTATCATTTTATTTATTTAAGAAATAAGCCCCAAACATAAAAAAAAACTATTAATTGCAATAAATAATTATTTTGAATATGTTGATCGTTTGAAAATCGTAAATAACAATATGACATTATGTTTATTGATTTCCATAAAATAAATACTTCATATATTTTTTTAAAAAATGTTATAAACAAGGTATTGTCTTTAATAGTGAAACTTGGCCATTGTTCCGACGTTTACACATCAATGTATTTGAAAAGTATATTTAAAATAAAATATTTAAGCAACAACTGTTTGCATAGTGTAGCAATAACGGTGATATTTTATACTAAGAAGAGAACTGAACGATAATTTCAAAAGCATCAGCATTAGTATGATTATTTCATTATTTTATTTCGTTTCCTATAAATTGCACGAGATTGCGATTTTCATTCATTCATTCAGCTATTTTCTATATTTTAGATTTCAAGTTACAAAATTAAAGGCCAAGAATAAAAAAGTGTACACATATAAAGTAGAGTTTAGTGGGTGCGTCGTTAGTCGTTACGCGTTACAAAAGTTTTTCGAAGTTATGAGTCAGCGACGCCGGCAGATTGTTTACATCGGCGTGTGACAGCGGGTGTTCCAAAACAACTAAGAAAAGTTCATTCTTTTTGGCGATTCCAAAATAAAAGTTTGAAAATAATATTAAAGTTAGAGTTGGGAAAAATTTAGGTAACGCAGAAAAATTAAATGTTCTCTGCAATATTGTAAAACAATGTTTAATTAGATTTTGTCATATTTAATGATATAAAAGTACAATTAATGTTATTAAATATATTTATAGTGTTTTTTACAAATTAACGAGAATAAAACATCGTTGTGATATTTTTTTTTAAGCTTTTACTAAATGTCAATTTTCTTTGAGCGTAAGTTACTATACCTCAACGATTTTTCCCGAACGGAGCTATAAAAATGAAGAGGGTCGACGTTTGTGTAATTACTTGAATTATTTGCGAATTTAGATCAATTATAAAAAAATCTACGTCTCTGTGATAGACGGGATGACATCTTTATCTTTTACGTTTTTAATGAAATGAATCTTAGTATATTTTTTTAACATTTTTTGTTACATAAATAGGTTAGAGATTGCTCTTAAATAGTTTTGACAAAGAATTTTATACAGGTCTGAACTCGTTAACTATAAAAATGAACTTATCAGAAGTGAAGTGTTACAAATTGATTGTAAGTTGTACTTATACAAAGTAAATTAGATTGAAAATACATTAAATGTAATCCGTTACTTTGTCTCGTGCCTGTGAAAGACTTAGCAAGGACGATTAATTAAATTAAGTAAACAAAACGAACAATAGCCAAGTTTGAAAGATCTAAGGTGTTGATGTTAAGAACTATTTATAAATAAACAAATTTCAAAACTAAAGTAAAATTCACGCTATTCTACTACCATATAATTTAACATGCAATAAAATGTCAAAAAAGAAAATCTAAAAACCAGTCCAAGAAGCATCTTTTACAGAAATGAAGCTCAAACTTAAGGTAATTTCTAATGACATAAATTTCACTTACCTGTATAGCTGTAGAAATAAAAATATTATCGTATTATTTTAAAGGAGAAACTTAATGTCTATTGTTAGTTATGTGGTATAGTAACTAGTTGCGAGGTCAGGGTTATAAATAAAATATAATAAATAAAAGTGAATGGTATAAGAAAATAATAAATAACTGCAATTATCCGCCACCTTAAAGAACAAAATGAAGGAAATATTCAAAAGAAAAAATAAACAAAACAAAAGAAAACAAAATAAAACCTGTATAAGGAAATGGGGGTAGGGGCCAGTTTCCTCGAGCGCCTGTGTGACGTAGGCGCTGAAGGTGAAACGGGGCGGGAGGTCGTTGATATCGAGAACGTGGACGACGACGCGCGTGGAGTTCTCGTTGCGGCCGTCAGAGGCCACCAGCGTCAGCTCGTACTGTGCACACGCACGCGTTAGACCATGCTCATGCTAACAACTTGTTGCACGAATTTAATGTAAAATATATATTTTAATTTATTGTTTTTTAAAGTTCGTGCAACAAATTTGCTATGTATCTTTAGCTTTTGATAAAGCAACTTAAAAAACAACGTAATAAAATTATTTTGTTTTATTAACACAATAATTGATTGATATGAGAGGATAATAAAAATAAAAAATATAATGATTTAATATTGTATTTTCTTGTTCAAAAATAATCAATCTGTTAAATAGTTGTGACGACACATTAAAGACTTTACTAGAATTCCTATAACGGTATGATTAACTTAAGTAGATCTTAACAAAGTAGGTCCAGGTAAACAATAGTCAATATCCAACAATATGTTAAAAAATCTAACAGCTAAGACTAGTATAGTTTTATTTTACTGTCAACAGCAACGTGCTGTATTATACAGAATATATAATGGGAGCAAAACTATGAAGGTTTTTACCTCAATAATGCTTCCAAATAAAATAATAATCGTATGTTGAATTTAACTTTAATTAAAATAAAAAACATTAATTAATAATATTAAAAAGTAATTTAAAAAAACACTAACACTAACACTAGCACTAAGACGAAAACTACAAAAAAATTACACAAATGAAACCATGCCATGCAAATAAAAAACAATATAACAAAATCCAATCACAAATCGTTGAATGTTGATGCTGCTTGCTGCATGCTGATTCCCTTCGGAAGCTAAAGCGGTGGCTGCGAGTAAAGAATCAAATAAGGCCTTTTTATCGCCTTGGGGCGGACCTGTAGCACTCGCTTGGGAAGGTTGCGGTCGTCTTCTTCAGTGATTTGGGTTCGGTATGTGGGTCTCTCGAACACTGGGGGATTATCGTTCACGTCCTTCACGTGAATCACCACGGTTGTGTAGTTTTCCTTTAGATTGTCGGAGGCTGCCAACTTCAACTCGTACTATTTCGTCCGCCACAAATGAACATAAGTAAATTAGACTCAGTATCTATTAATATCTTATACAATATGTGACAAACAATTATATTAATATTGTGAAACGGCAATAATATATATAACTGTAATTAAGAAATCGTTGACTTTGAAGATAAGTAATTATAATTAAGATGAACGAAGTTATTTAAAAAGGTAACACAGTAAAATAGACTGCAAATGACGGTCTTAGAAGTTTGTGAAGTTCATTAAGTAAGAGAAAATTCCTGTTTCCAATTTTATTCAAAATATCCTGTTTCCGGAAATATATAAGTGAAATAAAACGATAAAATCTTATAATGCCGAGATTTTGTTAAAAGCCTTTAACAAAAGAGAGGCGGTATTTGTGGTTGCGACCCGGGCAATTATTGGCATAATCTGTCGGTGTCACTCCGTTATTTCCAAGCAATGAGAGATGTTTGTTTCAGAAGTCATTTCGGGCGCATTATCTAATTTAAAGTACTGCTATTTCCATTTGGAAATTTGTTCATTTTAAAATTAATTGGATTTCATTGAATACCAACAAGTAAATCTATTTTATAATAATATATGTCTAAGATTTTCAATTGCAACAAAATGATGGTGATTAATGATTGACCGAATGTATAAGAAAATCTGATGAAATATCGCCTAGCTCATATACTAAGTGGGTACGTAATATAAGTTATGAACACCCTGAAGGGCTCTACAATATAAGTAGATGTAGAACATGTGTAAAATTACTATGTACATCCATAATTACTAAAGTTTAAAACTAAACCAGGCTAAAGTTTAAAATATACTGGTAAATTTACATACTTCATCACTACAGTGGAGTATGTAAAGTTACCAGCGAATTTTTACTCATTGGAAATTCTTTTAAAATATTAGACATCAAAATTGTCATTAACATTAACAAAAAATCACTTTTTTTTCAATATTTACTGTTGTAAAAAGTGTATATATTTCATATAAATTTTGTAGTTCATACACATTAAAGTACGCATAAGACGCGCAAGAATTATATTCCAGCATAAGTACAATAGTTGACTGTATCTTTACCATTAAGCTTAGCAAAGATCTATAAATTTAATACCGATCAAGCCTTCGGCGGATACAACGCCGACTTGCTTAAATGGGAATTAAAGATTAAATTATTTATCTCGAGAAAAGTTCGGTAAATCGTCCTCGGGGGCAACGAAGTGCTATGATATTTCAACAATATAGCGAAGCCGGAAATCCTCGGAATCTCCAGAGGCTTACTTGCCAACTGTTGTTTCCACCATTTCTAATCGTTGATATGCAGTTATATTTAAGAGGCTATTAATCATTATAAATGTTATATTTATTCATGAGAGAGTTGTTTTATTATTATGCTGTCAATTGGTAATAAGGAAAGCTGTTAAAATCTAATATCGTTATTGTTGGGTGTATTCTATTCGTTATGCATATAAGTGTATACCTAAATGTATTTAAATTTCATAGATTAGTTTTTTTTAATTAATAACAATATATTGTTGCTAGGTAAATGTAAAAAAAATAATATAAAAATTGAATCAGCTTCACGCTGTATCCCGCACACAGCAGGGTAGGCAGAGAGAACCCAGTGTTAAGACATTCCATTCCCCAGTTTTTGCCGAATTCTGGATGTATTGCGTGTTGAGTGGTACACATCCTCGAGTGGGGATCGAACCCACAACCGTCGCGCAAAGGCAAATCGTCAAGCAAAGGTTGTTATGGTATTGCGCAAGTATCGAGAATTTTGTACAAGTGCCAACGGCGGCACTATGTAAACGGCTGACCTACGCCCTTGGTCCATTTTGTTGAAATAATGGTATCGAGCTCCGGCCAAAGTGTCATGCCACAACCCGTCGCTGTGTAAAGGCTATGATTTACTGAAGCCTATTTACTATCATTCATTTAAATGGACGGACAGAAGTTATTATAATATTCGGAACGTTTTATTACTTCAATTTTGTACGATGTTTATTTAATTAAATTGTGACAGAGAAGAGTAAATTATATTATTAAGATTAAACCTGTGTTTTGCATTAAAATATTTAAATATATTTAAGCATCGGTTTTGGTTTTTGATAAATAACATATTTTTTAGTAATGCCAAAGGATAAGCTAGATACGAGCGGCTGTATATACATTTTCCTGAACGAAACAATCATATGAATGTTACCTACATAGCATACAATGATATTTTGTATGCTCGGCCGTATTCAATGCTACGTCAGAAGACAATATTTGTTGCCCTCACGATACACTATCTCATGAAATCGTTTGGAAAATATTCATGTTTCGTAGCACGCCGGTAGAGAGGTAAAGGCGAGAGTATGGATTTCTTTACGGTATTTTACACTTTAAAATTAAATATTAATTAGTTTATGTGCAATACGGCAAAGAAATGCGATTGTGCTTATATTAATTGCACTTGAAAATAATTAAACTTTAGGACAAATATTCAACTATTGTTTTAAAGTAAAGTTATTATTTATTGCTTTAAAGTAAAATTGAAAACTATACTTGAATAGCTTTTCCATTTCTCGAGTCGATCCATCTGTATTTGACCTCATGAGACGAGCTCTGTCAGAGCTAGAGATAGCTTACCCGCTTCCTAGTTTCATAGTCGAGCGCACCCGCCACGTAGATGGCGCCGGTCATGTTCTTGACGGCGAAGGCGCCGCCTATGTTCCCGCTCGTGATCTCGTATCGAATACGCGACGCTGCAACAAAACAGAATTGCTTAGATGAGCTGAATACTTCAACTGGATATACGATAACGTATTATTTTACTCGAACGACAGTTAGTGCAACGTATTGGAATTTTATCTGTGTATAGGTATATATGCAAAAGCAAAATATATTTCACAGTATTATAATTTTTTTGCATCACGCTGTATCCCGCACACAACCTACCCTGGTAGA
>DWNA01001967.1:0-12970 GCA_018249835.1 Heliconius besckei
TTACAACTGCTTATGAAGCATTTGTAACTAGTTACAGAAATAACTAGTTTCTGAAACTAGCTACGCGTGTGTCCGAAACTAGTGATAACTGGTTATGCTTAAAAGACGTTACGGCCCATGTCTACTTGTCATTGAGTAAATGTGTTCTGTGCTTGTCATAATTCAAAATAGTAGAGATGTAAAAGTAACGTAATCGAGTTTACCCGTATGTATTCGGTACTATAACAACTAGTACTCGTTATTTTCGTATCGTTCCGTTACTTGTTGCTCCGGATACCGTATAACTTGCTGTTCGGTTCGAGTCGTATTGCGTGAACCGAAACAGTGTAGGTTCGAATGATACGAAAAATGCGAGTAACGAAATGCATTCGTGAGTAACGTTTCGTTACTCGGTCACTTAGTAACGAATAAGTTTGCTACAGTTCTACAAAATAGTGATGGGGATAAAGTGGGACAGAATATAAATTTAGTATTATTAGTACTTACTACATATTTAGGTTTACAAAAATGTCCTGAACATAAGCGATTCCTAAATCGAAGCATAAATCTAAGCGATTTATTTAAATATCGCATAAGATATTCATCTTAAACTAAATACACGCGGAAAAATCCCTTTTTGTAAGACCTTACTCCAACAGATTACTATTTTTCTTAAATTTTAATAACTTTTTGCAAGGAAAAAAATTCAACTCCGATGCGCCTTCTCTATTGATTAACGTCTGAATGGTTTTTTTAGTGAAGGGAACAATGAACTACTTATTGAGATGGCAAAAGTGCATAAATAATAAAGGTTCATACTTTGATTGAATAGATATGTTATGTGAAAAAATATTGTTCTTTGTGTTCCTCCCATATCAAACGCTAATTTCATATGTAAGGAACATATATTTCAAAACGTATAAATCGTCTTGTGTCGTCTAAATTTTTTTTTTTCATTTATAGCTTTATATATTTATTAATTTGGGAGTATATTTTACATATCAAATTATATCATAACTTTTACAGGCAAACACTATTTGCCTGTAAAAGTATTTGCCCCGGGTTCGAATTAAGCTAGCTACGCCACTGTAAAGAAGCTCCAGAGCTGGGTTTTATAACCGAGTTTTCTCTCCGGCAATTATATACCTAAGTGTAGACGAATAATTATATCTATAAACAAATGAAAACTGTGGACATTATAGTAAACAGAGCAATTATAATTGGCAAATTACATTTTTACAGAAGTAAACAATGACGTTATTTATCATTGCCGAATCATTTAAGATTATTATAGATCTTTAACTCTTTTAACTTATTACTTTAAATAACATCTATAAAGCATGACAGTGCGTGACGTGTCCTTCTCTTGTTCTAGGAGGTATATCATATCACGGAGGTTGATACGTTTTAGACGAGTACGGAGGGCAAGTTGGCTGCGACCCGACAATCCTCCGCCATGCCCTCCCAAAGAGTCACTGGGGCCCTCCAACCGGGGCTTCTTACGAGGCCCTATCGCTTGTAGGGCTGTCAGGTTGGCCTCCCTTTGTCTTAGTTCTTCTAGTTCAGCGCGTTGCATTTCTTTTGCCTTAACCTTCAACTTGGCTTGTTCCGGATCCTCGTTCTTGGATCTTGACTTGGCTGCTCTCAGTAGCATTTCTCTTTCAGAATCCTCTCGTCTCTTTTTTTCCATTCTATCTAATTCTTCTAAGAACTTCAGTTGACCTTTCACATCTTGAGTCACTTCGTATCGAGTATCAGTCTTAACAAGTATATCAATCCTTTGCTGGGCTATCACAGCTAGCTTCTCCACTATAGTCTTCAATCGTTCGTGGACCGCGTAGCTCATGAGGCTTGCTATCTCCAGCGAACGTCCCTCCAAGCCGTGCTTCGCACATATCGCCTGTATACGAGCTTGCATCAATTGTGAGGGGATTAGATACTCTTCTTGGCACGATCTAATCTGCGTCCCAATCATATCTGTTGAACCCAAGATCCTTTGCGTCTCCTCAGCCAAGTTGACGCCACCCATAGCGGCTACATCGTTGATATCATCATCGCCCGCCATCTTATCATCGGCGAAGGGCTGAGCAAACTGAATACTCGACTTCTTCTCTTTCTCTTTTAATAAGGACTTGCCGGTCGTCAGTACCGTGGACAAGGCGGCCGTCGAAGACGTAGGCCTCGTAAACGTCTTGCTATTCACCGGCACAGTTTTTTCCACTTTACTAATATTTATCTTAGTGTGAACTGGAATGTTCTGGAGCACCGCGATTGTACTACCCGCCTTTGGTGGAGGCTTTTGCACGTTGATGTTATTACTAGGCACCGCCTGGGCGGATGTCGCAGGCAGTGGTGAAAATGCCGGACGGGGCGATGGTGGGTTTATACCCTCGATCAGCAGTTCCTTGGTGACCAGGGATTGTCTCAGAAGTGGCAAGCTTTTCTTCAGGAATCCAATGAGACAAGGTTGCGGACTCGCATTGAGCAAGCGCTCAAGTCTATCACAGAACTCCTCAGGCTCCACTTGAGCGTCAATCAATTCTTGGATCAGATTTCTGACGCTTCTTTCCACAGATTTTGGTTCTTTGCTAGACAGATCCAGGAGATTCGCCAAGAAGTTTCTGCATTTCTCCTTTGTATTATCTAGAGGTTTCTGAGTGGTGACAGTTGGCTGTGAGGTGGCAGGGGTGGGCAGGGTGGTCACCGAGGCTGGTACGGGAGTGGAAACAGGCCCGGCGGGCATTTGACCAGCCATTTGTCCCGGCGCCGCGACACTTGTCGATATAGTTGATACGCCGGAAAGAGCTGGCACGGTCGAAAGCCGGAGTGTCTGGTGCGGCGTCGTGAGCGTATTGACGGGCGCCGGCCCTACCCTCAGCAGCTGGTACTGACCGTTCTCAGTCTTTAATAACAAATGACCTTGATGCCCCTGTTGTAGACTTTGCAGTGTTTGCAGCGTTATTCCAGGTGCGGCAACTCTTGTCCCGACCACCTGTGGTGTTTCAGTCACGACGCGCGGCGAAACTGTTGCCACTGATTTTTGCGCAGCGACGGCCGGCGCACCCGGCCTCATATTTAAAATTTGAACATTAGGCAAGATCGCGGGCTGCGCTGATCCTAAGTTCTGCGTTGTAACTACTACATTCTGTGCTTCGGACTTGTTTATTGTCATAACATTCGGTATAAAGCCTGACATGCTAGAGTTAACTGTCATCGGAACCGTCACCATGCCAGGTGGCATGCTCACTTGACTAGATGTCTGTCCTTGTTTATTAACCAAAGGATTGCTGGATTGCATTGTAATTGTTTCTTATCCTTGACTGATTATACCGTTCCCCTGTAAAGTATGAATGATTTGAGCTTGCGAACACGATAAACTAACACAACCGTTCGCGAGAAACTGACTTGAAAAATTCAAATTATTATCACAAAAAATTTCAACTTATAAATTTTAACGTTTCAACCTTCAATTATACCCTCGATGTAGGATTACAGCGACAAATGCGACAGTGTGCTTTATAAAATCAGTATTAAACAATTAAATATAAATATTTCATCATTCAGCCAATATTTGCAACTGGAGACTAAAACACGCATGGAGTGCATATGTTAATTTTGATAATTGTTTTCATCTTTTTTTTTTAGAAAAATAAAAGATTATTTTTAGTAAATTTACTAAATTTGCCAACATATTGTCAATAAAGCGAGTCCTTGACTTCTATATTCTATTTTATATGAAGGAATTTAACCCTCTGGGACTGATGTGGCTTAATTTTTACAATTATTCTGACACAGTATTATTTTAAATTTTTCGATTATGAGGAGAAGAAAAAGTCTTTGTTAGGTTTTGACTATTCTTTAGAAGCAAAATGTTATATTTTTATTTTTAATATTAGCATAAATATATATATATATATATATATATATATATTAGTGGATAAACTATTGAGTGTAATGCATGATAGTTGCCAGCTAATGTAATAAATTCTTTAGCATTGACTTTGAAATGAGCAACTGTTGAGTTTCTCTTCTCAGCAGAACTGCCTTCCGAACCCGTGGTAGCTTTTTGTTCATATGTACATTCGACGATTCAGAAGTGCTTATAATATTAAACTATTTGAATAAAGAATATTTTGAATTTGAATTTGAATATGTAAATTAAATTAAATTCTAAAATAACAGGAAATAATACAGAAACACAATGTGTGTTCTATGTCATATATAAAATAATGAATTGTCAAAGATTGTTATGTAGATTTAGAAGGTACTTATTTGCTGTGTTAAATAATAAAGTGAATACAAGTCGGTAAGCTGTAATTATATATGGCAAGTTTAGTAGTTCAGGTTAGGCTACCTAGCTAATACAATACTTATTGTGAACTCTGTGTTTTATTTACGTTAGATATATAATAATCAAAAATAGAGAAAATATAATCATTTTACTGAGATGGTAGTCTAGTATCTTAACATTGACATGGCAGTCTCGTGGATACTTTTCTCCCTCTAAGCAAGTGTGGGCTCCACAGTGATTGAAACAGCTCCACAGTGAGTGAAAATTTGAAAATCAATGGTAACTTTATTTTTCGCGGCGTCTTTGGGAAAACCATGTCAATTGCAGAGGGTTAAAAACAGTTGAAAGAACATTTTAATAGATAGATAGATTAGGAACAAAATGTTTTATATCCATTACCCGCTATACGAAACTAAGCCTTAACGCACAGCAATAAGGTTGAATTTTATTGAAATGATCTTTTGTCATAAGTCTGTGTAATAATATATTAAATTTCTGTTTATATTGCTGATGCTATATTTTTAAGCCGTATTTGTATGCAATCCTTTATCTAGAGTATAATTGATCGAAGGTTTCAACACACACATTGGTTTCCCACTACTTATTTCATCGTCACTGGTCCTTGTTATATTTTTGTCCAATAATGGTATTTTCACTTCTTGTAATATTTTTTATGGTTCTTTTAATATAGCGTTCTATGCGTGCCAGCTGAGCACGTATCACTTCACCAATGCCACGTTGTATAGGGAAGATATGAAGGAGGTAAAGCTAATTTGATTTGGAATAACATTTACTAAATTGTTCTGTGACGATATTGACGGAACGGACGTCACTGTCAAATGATTTTCTGATTAGTTACCTAAATAACTAAATAAATTTAAATTGAAAATCATAACACAGTGCAAATAAAATTAAAATAGTGAGCAGGTTGGTAAAGATTAAATATATCATCACTTTTAATATGAATAAATTAATATTGATTTTTTGCATGAATAAATAAAAATACTTTATCATATTATTATAAATAGACACGGAACGTGTTTTTGTTGACGTTTTAATAATCTATGTCACTTGTCAGTTATTCCGCGAATGTTGGGGTGTGAATATTTTTTTCCTCTAAAAATTCCGAAAAAGCTTATATTATAATTAATGTTATGTGTATATAAATGTAAAAAGATTTAAAAGCAGGGATCATTTCAGAATTTTATTGTTGCTGTAAAAAATTGCATCAACCGGTAAGAAATATTTTCTCTACAATTGATTACACAATTCCGATTGAAAAATGTTTTGTAAAATCTATTTCTATTTTCATCACTTACTTTCTTTAAGTATACGCGAGTGAAAGTAAAAGTTAGCTCTCGCAACAACAATAGCAAATACAATTTACTCTATTTTAAAAGATTGAGAGAAACATATTTATGTGAATAATAATTTGTATATATTAAAAAATAAAATTCGCTTATTTAGTACGATATAAAGTCATTATTATTTGTGAAATATATAATTTATATGAAAACGAATTAGTAACTATGTAAAAATAATTTACTATTTATCTAAAAATTATATAACCTGCTCTATCTTATAGTAATGGTTTGGTAAAATTGCCCTATTTTAAAAAGTGTATATATCCTTACCATATAAATTATGTAACTTTATGTTATGAAATTTTTAAATATAAAGTCAATAAACTCATAAATTTAGCAAAATACAGCTCTTCTAGAGGATTTAAAATAAACAAGCTATTCTATTTACAAACTGATAATTAAATTGTTATACAAAAACAAAAAAAAATCATAGTTAATATTAATCAAAGGGCAAAAGTACAAATTGTGTAATATTTTTATATATAATTTTATCATTTGTACTTTGGAAGGAGTGACCTTCTCTTATCTATAATGCTTATCCTATCATTTTAATAAATACTAACTGTATTAACATATTAAATGAATAAATATCTTTATTTAGTAACATTTTTTATAAATAAATTAGCTGTATCCTGTATATAGCAGGGTAGACAGAGAGAAGCTAGTGTTAAAACACTCCATTCCCCACTTTTCACAGAATTTTTCTAGGCATTGTATGTTGAGTAGCATAACTCAGGCAGGCTTTTCATAACCATATTTACATAAATTTAGAGATTTGAAAATTTGAATGTATGTACCTACTAACATCTATCTGTATGTAATAAAATGTAACTCATCATTGTCTATTCATGAAATATATTTGAGAAAAACAAATGAGAGTTTGTGAGGATAAATGGTTATTTGTTTCACACAAAAAGTACTCAACAAAAGATGAAGATTTGCAGTATATATTACTTATATGTCAAAATAACTACTTTTATGAAAAGATAGGCTACAATTTATGTAAAAATTTTGTATAATTTGGCTAAAACATAAAAATCAGCAGACAAAAAAAAGTAAAATATAAATATCACATTCTGATCACAAGAAATTATCTTGAAATCAGTGAGGCTTAATAATTGCTCAAGAATTTATACATACATATATCTATGTATTTATAAATAGCTTGAAGGGTGTGTGCTTTTATGGATGTGCTTTACTTCTATGGAAGAGAGCTAGAGATATATGTATCAAAAGGTGACATTACATAGTAAGATTTTCTTTCTACAATGATTCCACACATAGCAGGGTAGGCAGAGGGAACCTAGTGTTTATGCACTGTTCCTAACTTTCTGCAGAACTTTCGAGACTCGAAAGCGAAAGATTTGCGTGTCTCGAAAATCTTTGAGAGATTTGCACTTTGTTATGTTACCAGAGCGGAGAAATGTAAATTATTAAATAATTAATTCCCCCGAGTGGGAATTTAACCCACAACCGTAGTTTTGACAAGTACAAGTGACAAGCTGACCGTGACGTCCTTTGTATGTTTAATTAAGTTAAAATAGCCCTTTAATAAAGGATACTGAATAATCATTCCCTAATCCTTTCTTATTTATTAGGTATCTGCTCATTTTTAACATTTATTTTTTATTTTACATAGCATGCTTAAAGACTGTATGAGTACTTTTTAATTACAATTTATAATTATAAACTTTGCCCTCTGTGGAATTTGAGACAAATTACAATCGCGTACAGTTAAACGCCTCATACCTAAATATAATCAGCATTTATATCACAAATACAGCGTCCGAATGTTAAGTGACGGTCGTGAGTTCGATTCCCACTCGGGGGAATGAATCTCTGATAGTAAAGTCTTAAAAATTTCCCTTGTCTAGTTTAACTGTGCCACCCTGCTATATGTGAGGTACAGAGTAACGTAATTATAATGGCGATTATATTTCTATTTACTAATAGAAATAATGAACGCTAAAAATGGCCCGTGCAGACAATGACATTGTCGAAATTGTCTCTTGACTCGTGACGTCCACCGAGTAGTAAAAATAGCTCGTGAAAACACGCGGATGTGTCACAATCATGCAGGTCTTCTCCTATAATATTAATTATTATTTTGTTTAGAACAGGTTTTTTCTGTTTAACTGCTGAATGTTTTTTTTTCTCTATAGAATATCGAGAAAAATACATTTAGCAGTTAATTTAGCTTCTTAAGACATTAAATTCGTGCTATGAAAATATATAAATATTATGGAATCTGCAAAGATGCAAATTTTCAAACATAACTTGAACGAAAAAAAATCAGAGATTTTCTTTCGTTGTTTGATATTTTTTTTGAGGAATAAGCCTTTTTTTCGAAAATAAAAAATGATGATGAGTGGTAAAAATGTGTAATTTATATAAAAATATATATATATATATATATATATATGAGGACACTTGTTTACCTTTTAAAACAACACAAAACCGAACTGAAAAGAATACATACAAATTTTCCTACAAGTAGAGTTTGAAAATAAAATGTACTGCTTTATTTCGTATTGCAGGGTAAAGACAACTTAGTGATAAGACACTGTATTCTCCACCCCTTTCAGCTGATGCCTGAAAGCATTGCGCTCACACGCAACACTACGCTTTGCCTCTACACCAAAGCGAAAAAAATGGAAATATTAAATATTTCAACACCTCGAGTGGGAATCGAACCTAAAACTAGTCGCGCTTACGCCCCTCCGCCATGACTGTCTTCAAATAAGCAATTTAATTTATTGAATTTTCAGTGCGGACTCGGCTTATACTCTCATAACTTAATTAATTAGAGCAAGCTAATGGAATGCTCAATGGTGGATCGCAGACTGCGTCAATGGATCTTTAATTATTAATTTTATATTTGTATATTAACATGTTCCGTACAATAAATTAATTATTATTATTTGAATACTAGTTACAAAAACCTTCTTAACTCCGTTTTGGTGATACGTCGTTCGTTTTTTCTTTTTTTAATCCTATTGCTAGCACAAAGACAACCTCTCATCAAAATCTTATATTTATAATTTTAAATTACTATTGTTAAACTTACATTGCCTTTTTTTACTAACGATGGCCCAGCGAAATGTAAATTTCTACACGTATATCATATAATAAAAAAAAAACCTAGCATTTGCGACTTTTTGTGTACCTATATCCACAACTTGATAAATGATTGCAAAAACTATTTCTTATTACTGTGTTTTTGGTTTATTAAATTATCTAGTACTGGTTAATGCACTGGTTTGCAAAAGAAGAAATCAAATACATTTTTAATTTAAAATATACGCGACGTCGTTAACAATTCAGCAACTGAACTGAAGCTGAAACTACTGATATAGATAGATAATATTAGTTTATTATTAAAGTGACGAATGATTTCCAATTCACTTGTATGCAATTTTAATAATACTATTATTAGAATTAACGATGTCTCGCCAAGTCTTTCGAAATCTATACAATGATTTTAGTTTGTAAAGCGTTATGTGATAGTACAGGTGTGAGTGATAATGAGTGTTAAGAGGATATTGAAACGTCAGCAAAGAGTTTATGGTATATTTTTTTTATTTTTTTTTAAAACTTCACGCTGCACTCGCTCCCGAACGTACTTTCTGCCGAATTCTGGATGCATGCGTGTTGATTTGCAGAACTCAACGCCGCTTTTGCCTCGTTACCAGAGCGAGGAAATGGATATATTAAATATTTCCCAATGCTCCGACAGGGGCCGACAAGCTCGTTCGTTTTTTGTTACAAATATTTTTGTTCGGTACAATATAATAAAAAATATATTAAAAAAAATAATAAATATCCTTTTATATTCAAAATTTAATTTTGAATATAAAAGTTATTAAGTTATTTTTATGCTTACAATATACTATTTAGATAACCATTTACAGACGATATAAGACGAAACGTTGCCGATAAAATATTACATGTTATAATTTATACTAACCCAACAATAAAGATACGTAGGTTCAATAAGCGATGACGTATATCAAATACGTCACGGCGTGGCTGAATGTGAACGGGCCGTGGGCTCGCAGGCGTGCCGCGCCGCGCCTCCCCAGTGCGGTTACTCGTTTGCGCGGGAAAGCCCGCGTTGTGTCAGACGGACAGATATTGACGTATTGCTTGTTTTTTTTTTAACTAACTTATGACAAGGATTGTTAATTATTGAGGGAATATTTTTTCTTAAATGATGAATGATGGTATGTTGTTTTTTTTTACGTAGAATAATATATAGTGCTAGTTTAATTGAATTTGGTTTAAAATTCTTAGAAATAAATAATTTATATAACTAAGTTATATTTTTAAAAAACGTACAGAATTTAGACGAAAAATATTACGTATACTTAAATAAAAGGTAAAGTATGTAAAAATAAATTAAAATAATGTTAACCCGGTTTTTTCGCGTATTTGACCTTTCCTGTTACTTTTTATTTATATTTTTAATTATATTTTAATGTTTTGTAAATATTTTATTATATTTACTTCTTACTATATTTCTTTGAATACATTTTAATAAATTCTAAACGTTGGTTGTTAAATAGTTATCTTGACAAAGTGTTATTAAGAATTGAGTGATGACGGCATTATCGCCTAGATAATATCGATATAAATTAAATATGTTAGTAACAATCACCACTGACTGTATCTACTACATATTAATATAAGCGGATGAAGCGACTCCGGAATGATCGTTTTCTGGTTGACTATCGAGATCGTCGTAAGGAAACATATATTTTTAGCTTCACGCAGTATCACGCACATAGCAAGGTAGGCAGAGGGAACCTGGCAACATAGTGTTAAGACAAAACATTTACATTAAGACTTACGTTTTCCGTTACTAGAGCCTCCCGGCTTTTATGAAAATATTAAATATTTCATTAGGATAAGGGGAAATTGAACACTTTTAATTGCCACTACTGATTTCCAATATGAGAATATAATAGTATTTTTAAAAAATCAACTTTTATATACATTTATGCATCAATTTAATAATTTTTATCTATACATACACCAAGTTTAATCATACAAAATATGTCTATATAAAGAAAATGTCAAGTAAACATTCCTTATATGGTATACGAACAAATAAAAATTCCTTAAACATTAAAAAAGGCCAAAAAATTTAAGGTCACTTTTTGTTTTTAGTCGATCAGTCCTTATAAAGGTCTTTATGTAAAAACTCATATAAACATAATTGGTAGCGGGTGTGCACTGTGTATATTAATATTTACTACCAACTTAATAAATAAATACTTTGAAAAAGTGTTTTTTTATATCTGTCGGTTGGCCCTCCCTACAGCTTTATTTAGTTTTATCACATCGGATAAGAAGCTTAACTTTTTGGTTATATCATACGTATCTCCTTATCACAGTCTAAAAATATTAGATTTTTGTAGTAAAATAGGTATTAAAGAAGTATATTTTTCGTTTATATTTCATAAATATATTTTTTTTATTTCTTAAGAAAGTAAAGTCGTTTTTACAACGGCTCTTTGGACTTTGATTTTTCACTGTGTTTTTGTAATTGTCTATACCTAATCTCTATTAATTATTATTTCTGACGGTGACACTCGTTTATTAGTGCTAATTACTACTGTGATTTGAGTTTTCGGCTCAAAGTTCAAATATGAGACGGCTGTTAAAACTCATACGTAATAGGTATTTACATACATGATATTGTATAATTGATTATAATATTGTAGAAAAATACAAAAAAAAACATTGTATTTTGCACATAATAAGGTGGAGGGTCCTTTCCCAATAATACACTTCTGTTCCCCATTTTCCGAAGATTCCTGGAGAAATTGCTTTTGTGGGGTTGAATTCAATGTCACTCTTTGTCCATATCAGAACGAGGAAATGAAAATGTTAAATATTCCATTTCCTCGAGTGAGAGTCGAACTCACAACTTGTTGCGTTTACAGTCGCACGCTTTTGCACGTTACAAGCCGAACACGCAATGTCTCGACATTTTTAAGGTGTGTAAGATGGAGTGTTTTAAGAATAGGTTCTGCTATTTGCTTGTTACAAATATCAAAAACTAATCTCACGAAATATATTTGATTCTGATTATTTATATACATTTTAGTTCTATTTATAAATATGAAAAATATCTACAATTTTTTCTCGTCTATCGTTGTCGTATGTTCGTTTATATGTCGTATGTTGTCAAATGGAAAATTTACATATTAAATTGGCTGAAATTAACATTTTCTTAAATCTCTATTATCGCGCTAAGCCCGACATTATAGTAGATAAGCAATATAAACAGATAAATTATATTGCGTTGTAAAGTAATAACCATATTGTGTTATTTTATACATAGATAGATATAGTACGATCGATGAGTCGTTGCCATGAGGTTAGGCTATGTGAACCGTTGCGCATTGTTCACTTAGAAAGAAAATAATTAAATGTACGCCACGACTCGTTGACGGTACTGTACATATGTTTATATAATACATATGTATAACGTTTCTTTGGTTTCATCATGTTTCATTGGAGAAATATTTTCTGTAATTTCCCCAGATTTTGCAATACTCAGAGAGAGAGGAACTGTAATATGAATGTAGAGTGCCGGAACCCAATTTACATTGTAAGAATTGTAAGAAAATTCACGCATATTATGTTCACAAAAATACGACAACGTCGAAATTTCTATGTAACTTTGTTATTAGTTAATTTTAACATAGAGTTAAAAAAGAAAGAGAGAGTAGATTGTCATTAGATTTTTTTAAAGGTAAGCATATTTTCTATAGGAGATGTGTACTTTTACAAGTTTTTCATATATTAGGGTCCTATACATAATATATTTTAGGGTTATGACCTATTGCTTAGCATTGCAAAGTCACGAATGTCCAAACGTCACACCTCAGGGGAATGACCCATTCCACTTGACAACTTGGTTTATTTACATTTTAAAAGTTGTTTTAAATGGAAATTATCCAAGTTTTCTTTACAATTTTGTGTATTTATTTTGATATATTTTTTTTTTCAAAGTCGTCACTTGTCATAGGGGCCTTTTCCCCTTACAAAGTTCGAGACGTACCAGCACAGATGTCTTTTTAAATCTTATTTTATTGCACTTATTATTTATTTTCTGTTAAAATATGGCTTAAATTTACAATCATTATATTTACAAATCAGCTTCACGCTGTATCCCACATAACGGATTAGGCAGAGGGAACTAGTGTTAAGACACTGCGTTCCCATTTAGATGTTTCTGTTCCCCACTTTCCGCCGGATTCTGGGGGCATTGCGTGTTGAGTGGCGAAAACCAACGACGCGCTTTCCCTCGACACCAGAGCGAAGA
>DWNA01001968.1:0-12969 GCA_018249835.1 Heliconius besckei
GGTCGTAATTTTGTAACTAATGTCTTCACTATTTTAAAACCACTTAAAAAATCCCACGCCAATAACGTATAGTCGTTAAGTTAAAAAAGTAAAGACAATAAAAATAATCAAATGTATCCAAACTATTATCTATTTTCTATGAAACAACCGGTTTCGAATGGAAACATCCAGAAGTTCAACGCATTCTGGTATTTGGACTGGTTCGTCGTGTAGATTTTTAGCTTGATTTTATTTTATAGCTGTAGCTTAAGTACGCCGCCTTTTTTTTAATACATTTTTTTTTCATTTTACGAGGGGGGTTTTGTTTTATTTAAAAAAGAGACATTTGTTTTTTTTAGTTTGACGCTGTATCGCGTTGATAGTTATAATTCAAAGCTAAATTTTTTACTGGTATAAAAATAAAAAATATGCATTTTTATAACACGAACACGGTTATGCGAAGTTAGTCATAAACTAATCAGAATCTGTAGTTAAGAGATTGTTATTTTATTATGCTTATAAAATAAATATTTTTCTCAAAAGTCTCACCCTAAAAAGTCAAAAGAAATAACTTCATTTTGAAAAAACAAACTAATACTTTTGTATTAATAAAAAGCTTATTGCCGTAATTTATGTGGAAATGTCACCAATAAGTCAGCTTTTTTATGGCTTTACTTTTTTTTAATAAAATTTGGACAAGGTGATCTTTTGGGGTTTATATTTTCCGATTTTGTTTAGTTGACGTCAAAGGTGTTTTTTAAATTCCATTATCAAAAAGGTGAAGGTCAATTTAGTTACCTATTAAGACCATTACATATTATTTTGATATGTGTGCCTTGAATGAAATATTTTGTATAAAAAGTCCCTTTTAGGAGTCTCGTAAAATATAAAATTTTGGTGATCAAAGAAGGAATGCGGTTTCATCATATTGTTGTCGTTATAAATAATGGCGCCGTTAATTTACTTATGTAACATCGTTACTAAGAAGCTACTAACTTATGTTAATGATTTATCTACCTACTTGTTTAGACAAATATTGCGCAATGTATTGCAATGTTTATTTTTTATTTTATTTTTTTATTTTTCACCCTTCACGATGTACCCTGTTCATAGCAGGGTAGGCAGAGGGAACCTGTGAACTTAGTGTTACACACTTCCGTTCTCCACTTTCCACCGAATACAGGAGGAGGATTTCAATTATTTGAAACCTTATTTAAAAAAACATACCTTCCTAGTTAACCTACTTCCCCAAAATATGTATAAAAATGTCGTAATTTTCGTTAAAGAAATTTAAAAAAAAAGATTCGTGTATCTCTTAACTCTGAACGGATTTTTCTATTTGGTTTCCTTAATACAATTACAAAAATATATTTTTTCTCCAGATCCTCCTCAACGACAAGTTACTGCAGAGCAACGACAAGGATGGAGAGAAGTTCGCCCTCGACCACAAGATTGCCAACGGGGAGAACAATCGCGACCAGAGCTCCGGCAGATCTTGCGCCTGCTGACCGACACCAGACCTAGCACTGATACCCTGCAAAATTACCATTTTTCTATATTTTCCAACTTTTAACATGCATTTTTTGTTGTGTAAAGCAAAACTAAGTAGTACACTGGTTTTTTTTATTTAAAATGTTGTTCATTTTCTTATTGTTCCACAGTAGTTCCTTATTATTGTTTGTTTTGTTAATGAAATAATTTTAGTGTACATTTTGCAGTGTATTTTCTATAGTAACTCTACCATCGAATTTTATTTTCGTTATTTCTTATGTTATACATACATACATGTGCTGGCATGACATTTATATGAAATGTTGAAACACACGTAACAACTAAGAATCTATATTTAATTTGAACAATTTCATTTTATACCGTTTTATAGCTTTAATATGTATTTGTTGAATAACTTCTTTTTTTATATTGTGCAAGTAATTACAATATTGTGAATGAGTTTGTTTTTATTGAAAATTTCTGGTATAAGGAAGTAACTTACATATTATACATATTTAAATAGTGTTATTCTTCCTAATTTTTTTTCTTATAATTAGAATCTTAAAGTATGACAGCAATACATTTTTACCAACTTTGTAAAATTAATTGTTGAATTCATTTAAGAAAGGTGGTAAAAATGTTCTTGCTGGCATACTTTATGTATAAATTGCTAATAATACTTTAGAGTTTGTCAATATGTAGGTTATGTCCTTTTACATTGAACCTGAATAATAAAAGTTTAATTAAACAATACACACTATACAAAGAAAGTGTTCTAACGCCGTTTGTAAAAAAATATCTAACTAGCATACAAAAAAAGCGATTTTTCTTATTTATAATATATTGGTGCGTTATTATATTAAAACAAATAAATAATAATATCTATACTATTTAGGTGTACGATGTATCAAAGTGCCTGCCTCTTGATCGAATTTCTTAATACGTGGGTAGTTGTAATGTAATTTCTTTTAAAAGTTCAAGTGCCATTTTCGGCTTGATTCTTACATATATAACGTAATATTATTATAGATTAGTGCGAGTATATTATTAATATTTGTGTTATTTTATTGTAATAAGTATTACTGTATGAGAGCGTGTGAAGTTATTTTAAAGTAATAAAATGTTTTGACATTATGATTGATCTTTGATTTTTTCTTTTTATATGTTTTTGGTTAGTAATAAATCACTCTTGTCTGTTCTCTTCTATTTAAATGTTTTTTCTTTTTTTTACATTTATTACGATCTAGAAAAAAAATGATATTTTAGGGTGACTAAAACTAGTTTCTTTTGAGTAAACTTAAATAACTGAAATCAATTGTAGTAGTAGTAGGCTCGAATTTTATTACTTACACGAATTTTAGTACTAATTTGTGATTTCATTATTATGTTCACAAGAAATATAAATCACTAAAGACCGTTAAGATGAGTTCTTGACTATAATAGTTAATATGTTGGTATATAATTGTAGGCACAAAATGCGCATACATGAATATGTAGCTAATTTATTAATCAAATTAAATATCCTTCATTAAATAATCTACATATTCATAGTGTCAGGTTCACTTACGCGTTAGATAAAAACGTTTATTATCAATAAATCATTGGTTAACTTCTATAGATATTTGCGCTGTCTAAGTCTATGTGCTATAGTAGCACATTATTTGAAATCATTATGGGCTAAAATCCCACTGGTGGGAATTTTATTTTGAAAAAGAACATATAATTCATTCATTATAAACCTGCTAAATTATAAGATATATAGAAATAGCTTAGCAATAGGTGTAAAGCGTGATGAGTATGTACCGACGACATATAAAATTCAAAGGTCCAGAATATCTAATGTGGAATTCTAAATGCCGACATTAATATTAAAATAATGTATTAATATAAATTTTTTATTCATAAGTAATATGAACATTTATCATTGACGTATACCTACGCCCAAAACATATTTCTACATACCCACATATAGACCTATATACTCGTAGATTAATTAATTATTCAGGCACGCGTTACTAACCGGATTTTAAAATATGACAGTAGTTGGATATATGAAATAATATTATTTATGAAATAACGGCCAGTCAAGCTTTTTAGAGGTCAGTTGTGGCGCACAGAGCACAAGAGTGTGTCTGTAATGCGACAGGGCTTACAGACGTCAGACGGGGTGTTCGTTCAATTCCCACTCGGGTGATGAAATATCAAATATTTTCATTGCCTCGCTCTAGCCAAGAGGCAAATCGCAGGGATCAGTTCCGCCACTCGAAACAATGCTTCCAGAATTCAGCGGAAAGTGGGGAACGCATGTGTCTAAACACTAGGTTCCCAGGTTCCCTCTGCCTACCCTGCTATATGCGGAATGTAGCGTGAAGCTATAAATAATAAATAACGACGCTATAATAACTAAGCTTTTTTGGAGAAGCCTTCTATATATAAAACTATTTAAATAAATTCCGGTTGTGGTTATGTTAACAACGTGGGTTATTTTATAATATATATAGACTGGTATTTGATGTTACCTAATTGTTTAGGTATAATCAATACCGTATAAAGGAATTTTAAGACATTAAGATTTAAATAATTAATTACGATAACAAGTTTATTTAATATTTTCATTTCCTCGCTCTGGTCTATCTTAGAAAGTTATAGCTGAATAGTTTTTAATAAGTTATGAATTAAGTTTTGCTTGATAGCAAAACTTAATTTTCTAGACTAACTTATATATTCTAGATAAAGGTCATTGTGGTGCAATTACCTGTGGCCTATTTGATTGTACCTAAACATTTAAAGCAATTAAACATTTTCATTTGCACCCTCTTGTAAGCCTAATGCCGTCACAGCCGTTACGCTTACAATTTAACATTTGTATTATGCCATTCACGGTCTTCTTCGAGCTTGATTACAACAGGTCCCCCCAAAGCTCATGTTTTCCATACGTGTCTTGGGAGAATATGTTTTTAGTAGCGATGTCTTAAAATTTTTTTTTGGCCACACTTTATCCCGTATACGCCAGGGTAGGCAGACTGAATCTAAGGGTTAAGGCGGAACACAACGCTGCCCTTTGCTTCGACTCCAAAGCGAAGATATGAAAATATTAAATATTTATTTTCCTCAAGTAGTATTCGAACCCACAACCTGTTGCTTTTAGTCACTTGGACCCACGACGGACCTCAATGGTGTACCTACAAAATTAAGTATATATGGCGAGCGTATTGCAACGCTTCACAAAAACTTGTTTAACACGATTTTAACAGTTTCTGAGACTGACAAACATGTATATGGACGAAATAATTGGTGTGACATATGTCCACGATTTGGGTAGGTTTGGCGGAGAGACATTTCTCTGTAAATGACCAATATATTTTGTTTTTATTTTGCAGGTGACTCAGCCCCAAGCTGAGTATTTATTAGGATTGAGCTGACTATTTAAGAAAACAGGTTGGAATTTGACAGGAATGTCGAATATTTGGGCAAAAAGGTTAGATGAAATACGTTAAATGAAATCAAATTATAATTAACTTTTTGATTTATATATAAAAAACTTGTTACAAATAAAAAATATTAAAATATATAGAAAGTGAAGCTGAAAAATCAACTGAGAGTAGTTGCGGCGCAAGGGCACAAATGTGCGTCTGTAAACGTTGTGGGTTCGATTTCGAGTCGAGGTAACTAAAAATTTAATATTTTCATTTTCTTGGCTCAATTCGAAGGGAAGTGGGGAACGGCAGTGTCTGAATGGGACGCGAAGTGTCTTAACATGAGTTTCTCAGATCCCCTATGCCTACCTATATATATATATATATATATATGCTATTAGTGACATATAGGTGCAAAGTTTTGGAAAAAAAATATATTTGCGTATTTTTCAAACATTTTTTAATTAAATTGATCAAAATTATGTGTAGCAAGAAAACAAACAAACAGCATAAACGATAAGAAATTACCTTACGGGTCGTTAAAACTGCATTGAACTTTTAATTTTGTAAATGAGCATGAAGCTTCTCTTTTAAATGCTGCTATTAAATAATTATTTATAACATAAAAATTGTATATAATACAAAGTTTGTCGTAGTGTATTTTTGTGTATTATAATATATTATTAATAAATTGAGGCCGTAGCGGCGTAGTGGGTTCGATTTCCGTGAATCGTGAATTATTATTAATTCATACTTTCATTTCTTCGCTCAGGTAACAAGGAAAACGTCACAATCATGTTGTACTTATAAAGAAATTACAATTACTTAATTATTTATCATTAACTAATTATTTTGGGAATGGAGTGTCTTAACAATTATTTCGTAGTTTCTCTCTGCTTATCCTCCTATGTGCGGGATACAATAAAACAACATATTTATATATATATTTTCAAGGAAAGCTGTGGAATGTAACTAGAGATAATGCAAGTACGAGATTTTAGATGTAACTGTTTCAAAAAGATAACGCGTTAAGTATGCAAATGAACTGGAAACCTTTTATTTGTATTTGCACAGAGATTGTGTTTTTTCACTCATTTTATCAGGATACATATAGTACTTGATAACCGCTCGTCTGCACCAGAGCTGTGTTTTAAAATATTGGGAAGTTGTTACTTAGGACACTGAAATTATAATTTTTAAAATATTCTTAGTAATGAAATGAACATTTAATTCTGTGTTCTTTCCTTTATAATTAGTTTGTGATTTTTTGGAAATGGATAACAATGGGGTAAGTAACTTATACTTTTAAGGTGTGATAATGTCGAAGATAAAGTTTAAAAAATAGAATTAGAGCTGGTGATCACTAAAAAAGTAGAAACACTTTGGACGACAACGTAGCTTTACAGCTAAAGAGCTTACCCTCTTTGGTGTTACACGGAGACGTGGACGGCGTTGATCAGTTACCATATTAAGGGTATGCTAAGACACCCACTTTCCACGTTCTGCCCAATTTTCGAGACAATATGGGGCGGAATTCAACCGCACGTTTAATCCACTAGAGCAAGGAAATAAAATTATAATTACAAAAATTAGCTTCACGCTGTATCCCGCACACAGCAGGGTAGGCAGAGGGAACCTAGTGTTAAGATATTCCGTTCCCCACTTTCTTGTGCATGTTGAGTGACAGAACAGTGTGAGAATAAAAATAATTTAAATATAATAACTATACTGATTGTGTATATCAAACCCACAACCATCGCTCTTAAAGAAAGACGCTAACCCACATAGTTAAAAACAAATCTCTATTATTAACATAGATAAGTTATAAACAGTTTTCTTATATTAGTTTGCTTATTGTTGTGTAAACAATGTGATATGTAACAATGTCATAGAAGCGTCATACTAATGAGACGTCGTATCAATATTTGCATGTGCTTAAATGGTTGATGACTAGATAGCTACTGAATTATTGTTTACAGTAATTTGTAATACATATCACTAATTTATTATTAGAGCTTTTATAGTATATAAACATAAAAGGGCTCCTATAAATGTACAATACTAAACTTCCCTTCACAGTGCCGAAATACGTAAGTTTTGTATAGACAGACAGATCTTTTTTTTCTTAAAAGGATCGGAACCCTTAAAAAAACAAATAAAGCTTTATAGTAACAACATATTATTTAATAATTTATTTATCATACATATATATGTACATAAATTCGTGACGGACGATTTACCATTTCTAAAAAATCATTCACGGTGGGTAATGACGGTCATCAAATGCACCTTTAGGGGCAGTTAGAGCCCAATTAAGGCAACAAAAAAAATTGATGTTGAAAGACACGTTTGTTCCCAGGCTTACTTAAACATTATTTATAGATGAATTTGTATTTACCAATTCAGTATATTTATTCTATCTTGGTAAACTTCACACTGTATCACGGTAATGGCAGGGTAGCCAGTGGGAACCTTGTGTCATGACACACCAAGGACAAGGACCAGTTAATGTCATGACAGTTCATTATCCTTATTCTGTCAAAATACAAGAAGCTATTCGCTTTGGTGTTTTAATATTTTTTTAAATCATATTCCTTTTGAAGTATAGAAGTATAACAAACAGAACGTAGTACTAACCACTTTTCGCCTTAAGTCGGGCTAAACCAATTTTAAAACTTCAATTTTATATTTTTAATTTCTTATAAAATGTAGTAAAAAGATATAAATTAGCTTAACTAATTTTAATTTACTATAATATACAATTAATTTCAACAGAAACTCATGAAATGATTAAAGATTTAACATGTCATCTAACCTTCAGTGTCTGTATAACATATTGTTTTTTAATATGCTATTTTGAATATAATAGCTATAAATTTTTTCTCGGTTCTTTTTAACGGCTATTATTGCTAGAAATAACGTTTAGGGCTATCAATAATTCGTTACGTTACATAATAGATCTGTCTTTATATTAGATAGAGCAAAATGATTTATGTGAATACAATAATGTACAGAATTTTGCCTCCTGCTCACTAAAAAATATTTAAATGACATCAGTGTAAGTTCACACATAAGATTTCACACTCCCATTTAAATTATTAAAAATTCAATCTCAAAATAAATGTTTCATTATACAAAAAAAAAATCAGCATCATCCTATATCCCTCACATACCATGGTAGGCAGAAGGAATCTGGCGATAAACACTGCGTTCCACATTTTCCGCCGAATTTTGGAGGTATTGCGTGTCAATGGCGGACATGGACATGGCCTCTATACCAGGACGAAGAAAAAAAAAATTTTCATTTCCTCGAGTATAACATTTTGTGCCTCTGTGCCACAACTGGCCTAAACTTATTAATATTTAATTTTAAATAAACCCCAGATCAAAAATATTACTACCTCGTCTTGGCAAAGTGCTTGCAGCTTTATAAAACGTCACAACCATCGCGTTGAACAAGATTTTTATTCGTCCGTCAAACGCAACTTTTTATCTTTCACTGGACATCCTTCATCCGTCCATCACCTGTCTTCTGTTATTCCTCCAGTTCGGAAATATTTATACATGCATATAATTAGTGTAGTCCTAACACTAGTATCTTAAAAATAAAAGAAAAATGTTTGAAACAAACCATAAATAAGAAAAGAACTAAAAACTAGAACTAGAAAAAGAAAAAAAGAACAATTAAGATTTAATCAACGCTCTATAAAAATATTTCTAAAGAATTAAGTATGTTAGCCATTCCTTTCAACTTTAAAACTGATATCTCTTATAACAATTTCGAACCCATCTAAAACAAATATCTGTCTTCAGGCTACTAAACGATTAAGGAACGATGTTGTAATAAACGTCGAGAACTTAACGGTTTGGACTCCGGAAGAGAAATCGTGGCGGAGACGGAAAGAACCTAAGCCCACGCAAGTTATTTTAAACAATGGTAACTATTTAAAGTTATTTAAAGAACTTTTTCTGAAAATAAGGAATAATGTGTATTAAGAGGACGTAAGTGACAAGTCAACAAGTAAACCAATTTGTCCAAAGTATATTATAATTAAAACCTTTTTTATATTCATAGAAAATAATTATATCCTTTAAAAGTAGATAAAAAAAGTTTTTACTCAAAAATTCTAAATTTTTTTTATTACAGTTTCAGTGTGCATGAGAACCGGTGAATTTACCGCTATCATTGGACCTAGGTAAGGCATTCTAATACTATTTAGTCAATAGTTATTATTAAAGGTAATAGTTATTAAATAATATTGACATATTTAAACATATATTTAAATATACCTGAAAATTTTATTTTAAACAAGCTTAATTTATTCCAACTAAGCTTTAACAGCATCGTTAAATTTCTTTTATCATATACTATTATTTTTTTTCTACATATATTTTTTCTATAGTGGCGCAGGAAAAACAACCTACTTGGTGGCATTAGCTGGAAAGAACACCTTGCCAAGTACTGGCACTGTTAAAGTGAACGGCACTAATGTGGAACAATTACAAGGATTCGTTGAGATTCTGCCGCAGTTCGATGTCTTTATGGAAGGCTTAAGTGTGATGGAGCATTTAGTTTTTATGGTTAGTAAGAGATTGATTTACTCGTAACTAAAATGATATGGTTATAAATAAAAAAAAAATTTTAATTTTGTTGTTCGTGAAAAAACAAATCAAACGTATCAACTGTTATTATTATTATTAAGTGAATACTTTATAATTATTAATGTAGCTAGATATTCATCTTGATGAAATAATTATAGTATGTTTTAGCCTAAACTAACCATTTAACCATAAATAGCCATTTATATAGGCTATTTTTACTATTTAACAGTAAATATACATGTTTTTTTGATTATCTTGAGCTTCCCGCTGTATCCCGCATAGAAGAGGGTAAGTAGAGTGAATCTAGAGTTTTTTAGACATCGTTGTCTCAATGCTTGCTTGTGTTAAATGGTATAATACAAGCAAAAAGTAAACACCTCGCATTTACGGACTGTTTGTACAGACGTAATTTCAGTTTTATTAAATATTCTATTTCGTATTGACTTAAGTGTAACGCACATTACATATGTTCACCACCACCACCACCACCATCTTAAACAACACGTCCTCATTATGTTCCAGACAGAAATGAAACTGGGGAGCATCAAGAAGTCTTCTCATAAGGCAATTTTGAAATCTTTAATACATGAACTAAAATTGAAGATGTTAGAAGACTCTCCTATCAGTTCATTATCAGGTGGCGAGAGGAGGTTGTTATCTCTAGCAACTTTAGTAAGAAATTTATTACATAAAAAGAATTGAATTACGCTAAGTAGACTGACTGACATAGATTTTGTTCGAAAAAGTAAACGAACAGACAGTCAACATTAATAACAATTAATATATGTTTACTTACATATATAAGTAAATATATACATAAGATTTATAATATGATAGTGAAATAAAAATAGTAACACTAACTTCATGTAGCGAGCGAGAAAACACACACGGTGGATGGCAGTTTGAAATATAGAAAAAAGTTTACTTTTAAAATTTTATCATTTTGACCGATTTTATAAGAAAATGTGAAACATTTTCATGTTAATGAGGGAGAATATTTTTTTTCGATCGTCTCTTTAATAATATATCTATTTATACCAATAAAAAATATTATTTGCTATATTTACAGCTATTATCAAAACCCCAAGTATTAATCTGTGACGAACCAACCACAGGACTAGACAGTTACAATGCAGCATTAGTAATTGGAGTCTTAAAGAAGTTGTCGATTTGCGGGAAAATAGTTATCTGCTCTGTCCACCAGCCTTCGTCGGATCTGTTTAAAGAATTTAATGCCATTTCTCTAATGTCTGAAGGAAAACTGCTATTCCATGGATCGCAGGAAGAATGTAAGAATTTATTTGAACGGTAAGTTTAATAATTTGATATTTATGTCTCCAGCATATAGTAGAGTACACTGAGGGAACCTATTGTTAAGACACTCTGTTTTCCACTTTTTGCTAAATTTTTGTTGCAATGTCTGTTGAGTGGCAGAACTCAACGCCACGATTTACCTTGTTCTCAAAATGAGGGAATGAAAATGGCTGCCATGCCTGCTTTTCGTCAAAAGGTAAAAAGTATTTACCATGTAGATGACCAAGATGTATTTTTTTTGCCCAAAAATGGGTAATAATATCAAAAAGCTTACACTAATAGCTAAAGTGGTAATAAATATGGTGAAAAGACTTATGAAACTATCGTAAATCTGAACAAAGATCTATTAATCTATTTGACAGGACAATAATAGGCCATTTTAAAGTAGCTTTCATTCTAGTATTTCTTTTTCTTTTATTATACTACCATTACATACACATAGTTTTTAAAGTTGAAATAAGTTATTAATGCTAGATAGAGGTTGATGCCTCGAAAATTCGACGGAAAGATTGACCGGCGGAAAGGGTGAACGGAGTGTTTTAACACTAGGTTTCCTGTGCCTACCCTGCTATATGCGGGTTACAGCGTGAAGTTGAAAAAGTAGAAACTAAATAATTTTCTAATATTTTTTCTAAACAGAATGAACCTCCGCTGCCCGCTCAACTATAATCCTGCGGAATTCTACATCAAGGCCGTGTCCATGGACTTCGATAATAAATTTTTAGTTGGTAACATCCCACCACTGGAAGACGAAAGAACTAGTTTTGTGCGACACGTGAGGTACTCCGTTTACATTGTATCGTTACGGGTAGAATTTAAAATGTTATATTAAGTATTCATATTATAAGGTATATGCAAACTAAAATTATATTTATACAATTTATACAATTTTAGTTTACATGTATAGTAAAATCTTTTCTATTTTAATTAATTACTGAAAATAATCATAATTAATAATTAATTTCAATAATAGAGAACAATAAAGAAAGCTCGTTTTTTATATTTTAAATTAAGCAAGAAAATAAAACATTTTTAAATTCTTTATGTTTAAGTGTTTTAAAGAAATATACATTGATAACTTTTATTTTAAATTATTTATCACGATGTACCAGTATCAATCGTAACGACATATTCCCAACTGGACCAAACCTATTTCGTATTAACTTTTTCTTCCATTTCCATGTTCGTGGGCACGTCGACATGTAACATGTACATATGTCAGACATTAATCTATTTTACCACCGCCTATAAAAACTTAAGGTCAATGAATTATTTCATAATATTTGTTAATACTTTTCTATAAGGTAGGTTGCTAAGACATTATTTATAGTATTAACGAGTCTATTAAGCTATGGTATAAAAACATTCGTATTTGTAGGTTTTGCTTATATTGTTCAATGTTGTGCAATAGCACGTGTTTTGTTTAGAGTAATTAATTGTTAAAGATGGCTTGGTGCGTGTTATTGTAGTAATGAGTAATATTAAGTATAATATTAGCTTTTTTTGTAGCTGCAGCCTGGCAACCTAGTGTTAAGATACTCTGTTCTAACTAATACGAGTACACTTCCGTTCCCCACTTTTCATCGAATTCTGGAGCCATTACGTGTTGAGTGGCGGAACTCAACGCCACGCTTTGTCTCGCCCATTTGCTTGACTGTGCGCATCACTAGTCCTATGAAGTTTAAAAGCTTTTCTCCTTATAAAAAAAATCGCTTACAAGAAAAAGCTTACTGGTTCTTCTTACTTACTTCACTTAAGAAAATATTTTGTTTTATTTGTGTTATACATTTGATAAAAAATAGACAGAATATCCGTAAATCGAAATGGTTTCGGCCGACGTTATAAGTATATTTTAATAGAGAACAATCATGAAACAAAACTATACACCAATAAATGTTGTCAACTAAAAAAATACAAAAAAAACCAGTAGTACCTATATAACTGCCTTAAAGTTGAACGCTTCATAACTAACCTAGCCCACGTAATAGGCATAATAATCTTGTAGGCCGATAGTTATTTGTTGAATGTCATTGTTAAATATTATGTTGATATTAAGCGTCAAACCCATGATGATTTATGGCAACATATTTTTTTAGCCTATAAGCCCATAGCCCGTTTTTTTATATTAAGTTATTTATTTAACTTCACGCTTTATCCCGCTGTAGTA
>DWNA01001969.1:0-12955 GCA_018249835.1 Heliconius besckei
ATATCTAATTACTAAGCCTGTTTGTTTTACTTGGCACCGACTTCAAAATTATAAAGTCTTTATATAATTATTTTTCACTTTTTAGTTCGTTGTTAGAAGTCGGTTTTTCTTTTTGTTAAAAATTAATGTCTTACTAGAGTGAGGAAATGAATAAATGTATAACACAATTCATTACTCAGAGTTGGAATCCCACAGTCACTGTGTAATTTTTGTTTGTAGTTTATTTACCTCATATTTTGCCTTGCATATGAAGCAGGGTGGAGATGAATTTGAGACATTTTATTTTGAGTGGTGGTATCGTCTTCTTTATCTTTTTATTTAATTCGCATGGTATAATTATAACCTAATCTCTTATTCAAGTACTTTTGACACTCCTTATATATGATTCATAATTATACAAGTACTTTTGAAGTAATGCAGAAATCTTATGTATTAGAAAAAGAATGACTTAATTAATAATTAATGAAAAAAGTATTGAAAATTATATTTATATATAGTTTTCAATATCTTTTGATTAATTAAATGGGGAATGGACTGTATTAAGTCCCTCTGCTTACCCTGCGATACTATAAGCAAGATACAGCTTGGAGTCTTTTTTCTTATATGTCTGGCCATTTAGCAATGCAGATCCAATCCATAAGAATTCAATATCATCGCATTTCTACCAATTTTTTAAAATAGTTGTTTTATTATGTTTTCAGATTAAGCACTGGTTGGATAATCAAAATAGGTAGAGGTCTAGACTTCTATAAAGCACCAGAAAACAAATTTTGCTTAGGAGTATATGATTTAGATTTAAGACAATGTCACGAGACTACAGTAGATATAGTTCATTCCAAAAATGTTAAACAAACATATGGTTAATGAACTAAATAAGTGTTTATATACTATTACTTCTTAAAGACTTTGCAGATTTTTTTTTAGTTTTTTGGATCTATTCCTAAAATTAATTAAGTTTTCTTTAAACAATTAATCTTTGCTTAAAACTATAGATATATGAAAAAAAAATGGAATGTTATTGAGGTTAACAGGTTAAGTTTTTTTGTCCAATTGTTCTGCTACTACCAATTTTTGGTATTAATTTGTTATTAACTTTCTTACTTCTTTTTTTATTTTTATACAAAAATGGGGACTGAATTTCTAAACATGTATCTTTTTTACTGACATATATATAGCGTCCATTATATATAGTTAAATGTCCATCTATCTTTATTTTTCTATCTTTATATGTAAATAAATAAAAAACAAGATAATATACAATATACTTTATTAAAACAAAACAAACTATTGTGTGTTTAATCATATTATTTAATAAAGTTATATACACAATATATATTTAAATGTGCTGAAAGTTTTATTAAAAGTGGATCAGTAAAGTAACTTATTTAAAGTATAGTTTACTATAAGACTAGCCTAAGTATGGCAACTAATAACTTAATGATATAAGCACAGATAATATGGACTGAAAAAAATTATTACAATGTTTATGACTATTTTCCTATTATTTTATTAAAAGTATGATAAAGAAAAACGGGGGAGGGGGGGGGTAGGGGGTTACATTAAAATAAACATTTACAAGTTGGAATCGAATATGCAACCATCATGTATATATAATTTATAATCTTTAATAATATGCCAAATTATAATTAAAATTTTCGTGTAATATTTTTTTGGGAATAATCTTAGACTAAATTGTTTTATTTACAAGTTGTATTTAATTACTTACTAGTTACTTTACTAGTTAAAGTTAATTACTAAAATATATTAAATGTTAGTAGCGTGAAATAATTTCAGTTGTCATTACAATTATAATGAGATATAAATATTACATGTATAAGTAATAACTGGAACATTTAAATACTTATCACACTTATTGTTTAGAATTTAAAAGTTAATGTATTATATAAATTAAATCTTTGGAATGTTATCGTGTCATTATCCTAAAAAGATCTATCAAATGATAGTTCTTATAGGAATGTCTATCTAAAATAATAGTTTCATTTTATTTTGTTCTATAGAAATGTTAATTTAAATTTTCGTGTCTTAATTTTAAAAAAAGTTCATTTCTTTTATATATTTAATTTACATTGCATATAGAAGATAACTTACAAAGTTCATTAAATGTGAACAAGACCGGAATTAGAGTAAAAAGTATATAAATTGTTTCACATAACCCATTTTTATACATAGCTTTCTTGTTTAGCTGAAAACAGCATTAGGGACTCCATCAAGTGTGGTCTGACCATTTCTTCAACATCTTTAGTATCGGAGAAAGCTTCAGGATGATGTTTGTATAAAGTTCTTAGTGCTTTCAAACAGTGTATGAGTGTTTGGTCGGGGTTGACGTCAGTATGGGGGCGCGTTCTCTGCATCCTAACCAGGCGGGTAAGATGAGGAATGCCCTCCAGTTGGACTATCTGATGGGCGACGTCGGGGACTACTGCTAGTCTGCGAATTAAAAGAGAATAAATAGAATGGATTAGAGTCGATAATCGAAATAATTAAATGATAAATAAGAATAAATAAATGAGATGATCGATTGAAAATTTAATTAAAATATATTAATTTATTTAATTTCTAAGTGATTTTGTACTACTTTTATTTAAAACAGCTTTTTTGCCTTCATGCTGTACCTCTTATATAAGAGGGTAACCAGTGTTAAACACTTCATTCCCCAATTTCCTCTGAACTTTCGAGACATTACGTGTTTTGAGACATTGCGCGTTTCCAGACAGAGCAAGGAAATAATTCATTCCCACGAATGCCACGACGTTTTCGTATAGTTTCATAATTATGAGATTTATATAAAGATAAACATTACGGACAATATATCGATTATTATTTTAATACGCAATTATAACAAAAAATACTAAAGAGTTACCTACCTAGATATACCCTCAGCAGCGTGACAATGCAACCTATGAAACGCTCTCGCTTCAGCCGCACGTGTTGGCATCAAACCCGCACGGGTAAAGCACACTAGCGCCACGCTGGCCGCGGGAATGCGGGATACGTTTAAAACGCCGCGTGATACACGCGATAGAGATGTGAGGAGGGACGCTGTTTGTTCCTGTGGAGATTTTGTATATTTATGAAACAGGCTGCAGGATTTTCATTGTATTTTCATAAAAAAATGCAGTAAGTATTCTGAGAGATTCTATTAAAAGTTAATATATAATTTAAATAAAGAATGTGGTAACACATTTTGCAATATAAATTATCTTTTAAAATTAAATAAATGAACCTTAAAACAAACAATTCATGTAAAAAACAAACTTACCTGTAAGAACACAGATATATTGGGTCCACGACGCTTCACCGCGTCCAGAAGACGTTCAACAGTTTTATGTTTGTTCAAAACATCTATAATATCTGAATCATTTTTATCATCCTCTTTCTTTTCTAATTCTAATTCTCGTACTAAGTTTACAAGACACGCAGTGCAAAGTAAGAGCAATTGACAGCATTCCGTTCGAGATAGAATACCTGGAAAAAATATTTTATTTATTAGTTGTATATAAAAAAATGTTCTGGACTTAATTCACTTTATATCGAAATTTGTATGGGCAACGGATTGTTTTAACACTAGCCTACCCGTTATGTGTTTTAAGTTCTCCAAGAATAGATATGTAAATTTTCTTAGCCTCATATTATAGCAATATTAAAATTATATATGTTTAATTGAAAAATATTACTTAAAGTCCAAATTATACTAAGTCTCACAATTTTTATTAAATACACTTCTATTCTATCTGAAAAGATAAGTTTAAGCTATTCGATAGCTAGATAGATGCTACTATCTCTAGTACTTCTATCGACCGGAAGATGGCGCGTCCCAAATATTTTTCTTAGATAACGTAAAATTCTTGGAATGTTATGTATAATGTTTAAAATATTCAGCATTGCATTTACAACTCGGGAGCTATTGTTTACAATTAGTCACGGTTGGTTTATAATTGATTTTTACAATGAACATTATTGATTGTTCAACTTTAACATATTTTTGAATAAAAGGACACGATGTAGAAAACAATTGTTGATTTTTTTTTATTTTATGAGGTGCATATTTTTTATTTTCACACATTTCTACTCCTTAGTGAAATATTTAGTTTAATTATTTTTATATTTATATAATAAAATAAATATATAATTCAGCAAGTAGGTTTGAATTCACACCTATCATGTTTTTATCTAACAGTTCATAATATTATTGAGTTTTAAGACCATTAAGTCTAAGGCCATCGTGTCGCAACGGGAAGACGTCCTAATATAAGTGCAATGGTTGTAAGTTCGATTCTCACTACACACAAATAATTATTTTTATTTCCATATTCTGTCAAGATAAGAAGCGGCTTCGAGTTCCGGCAGTTTGTAAGTATTCCAATTCAGTTCTATTGCGGGATAAAGCGTGAAGTTCTTATAAATATAATTAACGCTAAAATTTTCACTTACTAGTAACGTTATCAACAATACAATTTAAGTATAGATGCAATTGGGTGAGGTCGTAGTGTCCGCGGAGCCAGGGCGCCGTGATCTGAGTTAGCACGGTAATAGCCTCCCTCATCTGTGGTTCCGGGTTCGATTTATCTGATAGTATGTCTGAGAGGATTTCTATGCCACCGCCCTACGAAAAAGTATAGTTTTTTACTATATATTTACATTTAAAAAAATATATATTAGGGCAATATTTTAATGTTAATATGTATTTTATTACATTCATTTGAACTTTGAACGGTTGAAGCCTTAAAAGTTAGTTCTTAGTTCGACAAAGTTCTGATTCTCATTCATGATATTATGTGATAAATAATATAATAAATCGTATAAATAAAATATTTCTGTAAATTAAATAACTACGACATACTTATACGAAGTAACTAGTTCTTTCAAGGTGTTTTCTCCGATAACATTTTATAAAAATTCAGACATAACATTTTTAAGCTCATGGTCGTCATATAATCAATATTTTAAAGGTTATGTATTAGCAAAACTATGAAATTATTTAATGTTATCTTTTTATGTCTTAATTAATAATATTTATGAATATTGTGATTTTTAGAACCGATTAAAAATATTATATCCCGGCAATATGTTTACTTAATAGTTCGAAAGTCAACCATTGCTACATAGTTTCTTTTAAGAGTCTTTATCATTCATCTATATAAAAAAAACATTTTTAAGTAATACCAGATATCAACTATCAACGTATTGAAAAAATAATTAACATTGAATTATTAAGATATTGAACACTAATCACTTTGAATAACTAAATAATTATAAAAATAAAGGATTAATCGAAATTAATAAGAAATTATTATTGGTATGTTTTGTAAACTATAAATATGAATATACGAGTAATTCTTGATATATTATAATAACTGGACTTCCAAAGCATTATCTAATGACAATGTTTTGTATTGTAACCAGTCAACATACAGTGTAATTGTATAGTGACTGACAGGTTTTCTTTAGTTGCATAATATCATTTAAAATTATTAATAAACTTTGCTACTAAATTATAAAAATTGATATTTTTTCCATGTAAAAACATCACAATATCTTTAAGATTGTAAAAAAAAGGTTGTTACACATTTCTATTGATTCCTCAAGTAAATGTTGAATGCTTACCTCTTCGAATTGTTTAACAGCGTCACCGGTCACGCACACTGTCGCCAACGCTCTCAAAGACAATGCCTTAATTGAACTTTTCTTAGTTTCAATAATAGCCGTTAGTAAGGCTCTAGGAACTCCACAATCAACAAAAGGCAAATCTGTTATACTTTTCATAATTTTCTCGCATTTTTCGTGTAAAGAACTGTCTGTATTTTCCGTTAACATCGCTAAGTGGCCTATCGATGTTAATGTGCTTTTTAGTATTAAATCTGAAGGCGGCTCTTCTATTATTGAAACGAGTGTCTGGAAGTTATTGATTTTGTTATTAAATTGTTTGTAATAATGATATTTCTAGGTATTGTAAAATTACATTTAAAAAATTTGTTTAGTTTTAACAAAAGACTATAAATTCTTACTTCGAAAAATAAGTGTTATATGTAACTGTTTGTCTTAACTTAAATGAAAATTAAGTTTAAATATTTTACATAATAACTGTGGCTTTTTAAGTCTATACAGATATCCCTTAGTAGGTATAGGTCTTCTCACTTTGCATATGATTCTGTCGAAGCTTTGCTAAGTAACCTCGTGTTTATGTTAATTATTGCGATTGTATCGTAATTATTCAAATATCACATTCTCTTTGGACACTATCAATTAGTCAAATTAAGTGATTACTATTAGAAGCAAATTGTATAAGGAAATATTTTGTACCATTGCCGAGGAGCTAGATCAGTTCTGCGGAAGTTTTTTTCTTAAATCTTATAATGTTTAGAGTGTAATAAAAAAAAACTTAGTAAAAAGATAATTTTGTGCCAACCTTCATTTGTTGAACTAGCACTGCTTTAGTAGTTTCCAAAAATATTTCGATCAATGTATCCAAATGTTTGTGTACAAGACTCCATTCCGGGTTACTTTCGTTTAATTCCACTTTAACGTCTTCGCCGATATCTATTAATTTCTGTAGATACATTTGCAGGGATATTTTGATTTTGTTCCACCGTTCCGGGGTTTCCCCAGGAGGTTTTGTGTTTAGAGTTATACTGTGTGCTAGGACGAATTCGTTTATGTTAGCTACTAAAAGACAAATTTGCTCTTCGCTGTTTTTCTTTGTTTCCATTTGCCTGAAATATTAATTTTAACTTAATACCTACTTCTACTGAATGAATTGCAATATATTTTTTAAACCACACAGATATTGAAAAGAAGGTCTAGTTTCATATTTCGCGAAGTTTAATGTACAAGATATTTAAGACTTCATTTTTACTTGAAAAACAAAAAAAATCGATTGTCTAAAAACACTAAATTGACATGAAACTTAAAGTACAAATCGAATTAATTACCTAATAACATCACTGTATTGATGTACAATAATTTGTCCGTGTGTTTGAACCTTCTTTATATTTCCGGTGATGGTGGCGGAACTGGCGGAGACCATAGCCTTCATCTCCGCACCCAAAGGCTTACTTTGCAATGTCGTCATACATTCATTTTCACACGAACTGACCAAATCGCAAAGCCAATATTGTACAGGTTCTGGTTTCCTTTCACATAACCGCTCTAATGTCGTTTGATCTATACTCCTTTCTCTATACAATAATTCATCTTGATTGTTTAGTACTAATCTGAAATGAGGGAGCTTATTACATTTTTTTTCTTTACATCTACGACTACGATTGTTAGAATAGTTTTAAGATTTTTGAAAAACTGTATTTTTAAAATATTTTTTTCAGTGTTGATTTCGTTATTGATTTTTCTTTCAATATTTATTACTCTAAGTGACCATTTTATGGAGAACTGATGTTATCTTAAAAAGTTTTGGTAGAAGTTTTTACATAAAGAAGCTAAAAAAAATAGGAAAATTTCTCCTTTCAAATTACGGATTGTCCTAAGAAAAATATTGTAAAAAAATTACCCGCTATTAAAGTTTTCTAATAAATTAACTCGTCTAGGTGTTTTCTGATTGCTACTCTGTGCACCATTTGCAAATTCATGAGGTGCAAGCATTTTTGGCGTTGAAGTACATGCTAGATCTAATTGAACATCCATGAAAGTAAATTCACGCTCTTTTAATTTTTCTCTTTTAGAGTCGTGGGTCAAGTCCTTATTAGTTTTTGAGTCTGTGTCATACGGAATTTTTTGTTTGTCTTGGAATTGCGGTGGGGGAGTTAGCCTATTTTTGTCAAAATTATCACTCGTTCTAACCTTATCTTTGCTTTTTAGGTTGGCATCGCTGTCAGTTGCAACGAGCCTTTCATTATAATTAGGTATTAACATTTCTTGATCTTTTGGATAACCAACAATAACCCAGGAATTCTGTTCACATGTTCTCGGCAGACCTAGAGATGGTACTCGACTGCCGTTTAAAATTCCTCCTGCTTTGGTGTCGACCACACCAGGCTTTTCCTTCTTGGAACCGAATAATTTAAATGGTTCCTTTTTTTCTTTTGTAGCGGATCGATGTTTAGCCTTAGGACCAACTTTCTTTGATGGTTTTAAGTGTAAGCTGTCCATAATATTTTTACCTAATAAGGCCTTAGTTGGTTTATGCATTGGTTCCTTCGGTTGAATTTCTATTTTGGGCAATTCATCCTCCTCTATATATCCCAGTGAATGATAGCCTTCATGAATATCCAATATTTGTTGGTCTAATCGTTGTCCTTCAAAATTAAGCGATTGATTTAATCTGTTTCTTTGAAATTTGGGAGTAGTCGAAATTGGAATATTATCTTCATTAGATATACTTCGCTTGTATTCTGGTTTTGCTGTAGTGATTCTTTCGGTAGGTACATAGGACACATTTGTAATCGGAGTGCGAACTCTAGGTTGGTTATTAACTGCGATTTCATTATTATGTGATAATTTTATGTATTCAACACTGTCATCTGATTTATTTTTACTAGTTTCTAAATCTTTAACAGTAGCTACCTTACTGGTTTTAGTACTGTCACTGTCGGTGCTTGAGACAAATTTCTTAATTGGATATTTTTTGGATGGACTTAAAATATTCAAGTTTTTAACTGATATATCTTTGGTGTCTATTGCTATTGCACTTGTATTTGGAGAGTTTTCTTTGTTACTTAAATTGTTGTGGCTAGATTCACATGTTTTATTATTTGTGTTATTATTTATTTTCGAGGTTAAAGATTTATTTATAGTTTTATTTACTATGTCTCTGGGAGATTTATCGTTATTCACATTTTTAGGAGTGGGATATTTGCCACCTACATTACTATCGTTATCGTTTTCTTTGTCCTTTAATAATTCTAAATGTTCTTCATCATTGTGAATTTCACAATACTTTTGTAAATCGTAAGGAGTTTGAATTACGCTACTGCTCCTCAAACGAGGTCTTGGTGTAGGTACACCGGTGCTAACTTTATCTGAAGTTATTGAACTATCAATAACATCATTACTTGGTAAAGGGTTTTGTGAATCGTTAGATTGTTTAACTGTCACATTCTCATTATTATTTGAATCACTGCTATTTGTCGATTTATTGTTATCATTGCTGTTATCTGGGGAAGAATAATACTGGGATGCTGGTGGGGAACTATCCGAATCAGAAAAGCCGGAATCTTGACTTTTGTGACTGCCAGGGCTGCCGTGGCGCAGAGGCCATTGGTTCTGTATATTGTTTACCCTCGCTAAATTATCGTGGCTATTATTCCTTTGTTCAGGTTGATTCGCTATCCAATGTGGCAGCTGGGGTTCCCACTCTTGATCCTCGCGTCGATTGTTTTGGTTCAACTCGGCTTGTGCCACAGGACTACCAATATTTGGCGATGCGTCACCCCACCAGACCTTGCTTCTTGTTCGTTGAAAATTCGACATGCTGTGAACAAAAAAAAACAAAGAGTTAGGTAAATGACGTGGGAAAATTAAAGGCGACGGGTGTAATGATCGAGTTAAATGACGTAATTTCTTAGTCCATTATAGTTAGGTTGAAGTACGTGATGCATATCGGCTATATTCTTTGAAATACTGACAAAATTTAAATTCCTATTAACTAATAGGCAAAATGCAAGTTCACACTGTTTCCCGTAAAGCAAGGACCAAATAGACCTTAATATTAAGTCACTTCGTCCCCCTCTTTTTGGCCAATTTTCGAGATATTTGTGTGATGCGAAACTTAATGCTGCATTTCGACTGTCAGAACAGAGTGTCGAACCCAAAACCATTGTTTACAGTAAGACGCGGTCCTACCGCGCCACTACCGCCATAATAGTTAATATATAAGTTAATAATAATAAAATATACAAGTTAGAAATATACGTGGTAATATAACACATATTGCAAGCAGATGTTTAAAGCGGTTGTAAATTCTATTGTACAAAGAGCAAGGGCTGTAAGAAGTTAGCACAATGACTGTGATTTCGACCCCTTATTTTCTTCTGGCCTTTTGTGAACGGCTCCCATACATTGAACCTTAATATTTTCTTATATTTTACAGTCCGTTTTAACGTGTTAAACTCCCCGTTTTCTCCAGTTCATATAGAGATTTCCGTACATCGATGTCACTTGGGGTCGAACCCACCACGTTCATAGGCGCACGCTTGTGCCCCTGCGCCGTAGTAATGTTTAATATTTATATTCTCTCTAAGATCAGTAATGATTTTTTCAGCTATACTCGTACAAGCAAGTCAACAAAGATTTGCGGTCAGTGAGTCAAGATATGAATCACGACAGTAGCACATTGTGTGTTACTTATTGGTAAAGGTAATCGTTATTAATGATATATCTATTCATTTACAACAGAAGGGTTCACCTTAATGCCATAGTACAAATTTTGAATATCTAAATTAAATGTATTGCAATACATTGTAGCACAGGTAGTATTTAATTGCACAGTCACAGATTGTTATGAATTCGATTCCTAATGATACCTTAGCCAACGACTGCCTGGACTCTTATATGGAAAATATTTTATATTTTTAAAAATATTTCTTTTGTATAATAAAAGTATTATGCATCAATAAGTCTCATAATCTTAGCCGAATGATGTTTTAGGTATGAAATTACATACATATTAAGGATTACGTCATACTTTAAAATCAAATTAAGACAATTGTCTACGCCTTTTAATATATTACAAAAATTTCTACACTAAACAATAGGTTCGGCCTTATGTCGATTTAATTGCGATAATTTTGCTAAAATTCACGAAAACAATTATTTCTTTTGCAATAATCCAACATATTGTTTGGTAACCGTATAGTAAAATATTTGTGCAAATGGCAAAAGTTACATATTTATATTATCATTTTATATATATATAATCTTTAATCGTTTTCTTGTTAATACCTTAATTAAAAGTCATTAAGACTATTATAAACGCTTTTAAGTCGCTATATAGTCATTGGTAATTTATAATTAATTTTCTCTACGTATCATAATATGGTTATGAGAAAAACCTGGAATTTTATACTACGGCTTACCACTTTACAACAATTTAGTGATGTAGAGTGTTGGGTTTCAGAACCCATCATCAACATAAGAAATATATAAGATAATAAAACGGAGTGGAGATTGAGAGAGTGCTTTAACACTAGGCCTCTGCCTAGCATGAACTAAATAAAGAATAAACAGCGAAACTAAAAAGATAACAAAAAATCCGTAAGTACGTTTGACACACAATTATTGTGCCATGTGTCTCTCCACACCACAATTCCTTTTCAATTTTTTCTTTATATCAAAATATTTACTGCATATTAACTGAGCAGAGTTACGCAAAATGTCAATCTAGTCCTGACTAATGCGTACTAACGACTGGTAATTACTAAGAAATATTTTAAAGAATTAACTCTAGGTTTGTGGCGTCATACTACGGCTGTGATAATTGTCTTAATCGCCTCTCGCAATGTATATGGAGTGGCCAAGTTTCATGAGAAAAGCTTTATATGGATTAAGAAAAGTCAAAGAAAAGTTTGTACCGTTTTATTCATTGCTGACTAGAGAGTTAAAAGCGATTAAATAATGACATTTATTGTAATTGAATTAACTGCATTGATATATAAAAAAAAAAACATATTTTATTATATCGAAGGTTGGTTGTAATTAATTTAGTTAAGAATTGCTGTAGGTATATCTTCTAGAATAGTTATTCTAGTGTAAACTGTAGACGGTAAGTATTTTTTGTGTAAGCATCTCGTGTTATAAATTTGTTTTTTTAACTTCACGCGAACCTATTGTCAAAACATTCTGATCTGAGATTTTGCGTGTCGATTGGCGGAACTTAACGCCGCCATATAAGTTGGTTTGTGTTATAGAGTGAAAAAAATTATAACATTACAAAATATATTTGTACTATCGTTTCTATTTTTTAGAAAACCCGGGAGTCACGTTAACATACCATGTTTATGAGGGATGCGGGATAACCGATGGGGAAATCCGTTATATCATATATTTTATTACAATTTGAGTAATATCACTTTTTTATTGTCTGTTTTTTTGTTTATTTTTTAAATATAGTTGATTTTTTTTGGTTCCACGCTGTTACCCGCACATAGCAGGCTCGGCAGAGGGAACCTACTGTTAAGAAATTCCGTGGAATTCAATACCGCTGTCCGTCCTTACTAGAGAGAAAATATTTAATTTATAATATATTTTTTAAATAAGATAACATTTACTTTTGGGTATTTTCGTATTATTTATATTTCAAAACAAAATCTTTTGTCTATTTCCTCATATTGCAATTGCAAGTAATAAATGTGTCGGCAATAATTGTACTCGACCAAGAATGTGGAGAACGAAGTACCTAATACTCTTCTCTCCTTATTTATCTCGCAAAACAGTAAGCTATTGAAAATAAAATTATATAAAAGATACGATAAGAAAGACTATTTCAAAAACATGCAAAGAATTTTATCTTGGTGTCTTTGACCTTCTGATGGGCCCTTGCCGACTTCCTTCGCTGTCTCCTGGTACATTTAGATATGCTTCAATGCTAACAATGCTAGCTTAAAGCGACATTGAATTTAAGGTGATTCCGCCATGTTTTAACCTGAATTGTTAATTATAGTAAACGTAATTTACTGGATTTATGCTTTTACTAATATACTTGAATATTATTACTTATGTAAAGTAGATAAATATTTGGACCGTTTATTTTGAGAGTGGTGTAAGTCCATTTTCTTTTGTTTCGAGAAAATGAAAGGTTAGTATGTCGATGATTATGCAATTTCATTTACCGACCGATTTTACGTTGTTCAAAACATGGGGTTTTTTTTTGAGAAATTAATCACGGACTAGTTATATATAAAAAAATTACATTAAATTAAGCATGAATTACGTGATAGCTCATTTTTCTCAAAAATGGACTTACACCACTTTCAAAATAAACGGTCCA
>DWNA01001970.1:0-12950 GCA_018249835.1 Heliconius besckei
CTGTCCCTGATGAAAAGCAAGCACTACGTGGCTGCCTGTGAGGAAAATTAAATAGAATGCATCGGCCGGGAATCGAACCCGGGCCGCCCGCGTGGCAGGCGATCATTCTACCACTGAACCACCGATGCAGGCGGGCGCAGCGGACGCATGGCGAGTGGCGAGCCGTTTCGCAGCAAGGTTTTTTTAACAACAATAACAACTTCTAAAGTACTTATTAAAATTAAAATCAGTAAAAGACAGTTTTGGTCTACATTAAATGGCCAACGTAACTAATATACTCGTACTTATTTATATGCTGAGAGTAAGGGATAAGTGAAACTTGACTCGATACAGCTGATGTGTGAACGGCGTGATGTGTCAACAATTAAATGCGTTTTTCTCTAAAACTATTTCGAAATAGTGTAAAAATCAAATGTTATCTTCGTTTAACGTAAAAATGTAATAAAGTATTTTAAACGATAAGGATACCATTATGGAAAAATATCCCTCACAATAAAAAATATATTGAAATTACTATTTTTAGACAGAAATATGATCACTACACGTTATTCTTAAAAGATATGAATATACCGTCGCGGATTTTTTTATAGATCTTATTAAGAGGAACAATACTCCAGTACATTATTTTCATGTAGTACTTAACATTAAAGCAGCGCATGCGCGAAAGTGTCTCAACGGGTAGCACTTTATACACATTTATCGTATTTATGTTAATTTACATAAGAATGTACAAATAATAAAGTATTTATAAACCTTCTATGAAAAATACTCGACCTAATAGTGAAAACCGCATCAAAATCCGTTGGGTGGTTTAGAAGAAGAAGAGTTAGAAACAACAGACAGACACGAAAAGCGACTTTGTTTTATAAGATAATAGTTCAAGTCGAAGCCACAGAGAATCGATAGTTTTGAAATAATAGATCATATTATGTATATTTACGATTATTTGTCAGAATAAACAACCTGTTAAATCTGTTCTGGACAAATAAAACCTTCATTTGTATATATTTTCAAAAATGTTTCAGTATTTTCATTAACATATTGAGCTCGGGTCTTAAGCTTCTGCTAGTTATTGATGGCATTATAAATATGCAGCTTACTCTTGCGAGTTCAACGTAGTCCTTAATGGTCCTCCGCTTGCGGTGAAGACCGGAAATTACATACATCTAACACAGAAGGCAGAAAAAAATTGTTAACTAATATAAGTATTAATCAATCGTTCTATTAAATAATTCTCCATCAGTACTATGGACACAGGATAGTCGATCATCCGCAATAAATTATTCTATCAATTAGACCTTATTAATTTTAGATTTTAATTAATATTGTGTTAATAAGTATTTAGTAGAATAATGTTTACTTTGGAAATTAGTTTATATTATTTAAAGCAAATTTGCAATAATATTTAATTTGTTATGCATATATATAATTCACATGCTGTTCCAGTGTGCCTCGATGACCTCAATGTAAAAAAAATACTTCAGCTTATTATATTTAACTGATTGACTAAGAAGCTAAAGAAAGTTAATAGTTATTTTTAACGAAGGTGTAGTTATGCATCAGCTCGTCCCCTTTACTTTCATAAAGTGAAGTAAGTTTAATTATTAAACAAATATGAAGCCAAATAGTTTTTAGCCAAACCTTAGCTGATGTTTCGGTCGGTCACCAATATTTACTAATCGACTTTATAAGGGGGTGCTAAAAATAAAGCTATATTTTAGCAAAAAATAAATATAAACTATTACTATAACTCAGATGCGGCAGAATGATCTTTTTTAAAACAAAATACCTATGTGCTTTCCAATACCTCTAAGAATATGTGTACAAAGTTTCATGATAATCGGTTGAGCAGTTTGGGCGTGAAGACGTAACAAACAAACGTACATTCACATTTATAATATTAGTATAGATGATATAATATAATTTATTTTACTTTTACCGTAATATAACTTTTTTAAAGTAAAACGATTTAATCGAAGAAAACACTTAGAGAGAGAACAATTTGGCTTTATACTCTTTTGATTTTTATGTTCTTTTCTTTCATGCTGTTTTTATGGAGCATCTACCTTAAGTTACTGGCCACTTTTTTCTCCTACAATTCAATGTCAAAATTTTAGATTTGGAGTATTTCTTTTCGGATATTTTGGACACTCAGTTCTCCACTTTCCACCCAATCAACACGCCGTAGCTCCAGCTATTGCATGTTGATTGGCGACACACAACGCCACGCTTTGTCTTCTTACCAGATCTAGGGAAATGAAAATGATTTATTTACTCGAATAGGAATCGAACCTTCAACCGTCATGCTTACAGTTAGAGGCTGTGCCGCTAAGCCACGACGGTTTCAATTCACAATTTCTAAATATAGAGAGTATATTCCGATATATACAATTTATCTTTATTCAAAATGTGACGAAAATAAATATACATTGTAATAAAAATAAAATTTCAATTCACTCGAGAATAATTGGTACAAAATTTATTCACAAAATTTAATCCATACGTTAGACTAGCTAAATTGGAACAAGTTAAAACAAGTTATGTAAAAGCTTGTAAAAACTGAATTGCGAAAGTTAAACACTTTGCTTGGTTTAAATAAAACGATTTATAATCAAAATGAAATTATAACCTCTATTTTAGTTTGACCAGTTTTAGATTTTCTTAAGTTAGTTTTTATTGTACTTTTAACAGACTAAAAAACTACAGGAGGTTCTTAATTGGACGAGTATATTTTAATAATATTTTTTCATTATGTAGGCTATTTCTCATATATGGTTCCAAATAATTTTTAAACCAATTGTTTAAAAGTATTTTTATAGCTTCAGCTAAGTATAGGATGTAGTGCATTCTATACTTAGCTGAAGGCGCCGTATTAAGAGACTATTCACATTTAGACTACCATTTCCAATTCCCTTTGTTTATTTTGTAAGTATTTATGTACTTTTTATTAATTCATATCTACCAAATGAATTAATTTATACAATTAAAACATCATTTTCATATAAGTTTGAACAGAAAAACAATATTAAACAAAAGAGTGAATGAAATAAAAAAAAATGTTGTTAACAAGTGTTTACTGGCTGCACTTAACGCCGCGCTTTTCCTCGTTACCAAAGCGAGGAAATGAGAAGATTAAATATTTCATTTTCTCGAGTGAGAGTTGAACCCACAACCTGTCGCGTTTACTGTAGTACGCTTGTGCTTCTGTGCCACGACTGGCCTCAGTATTGTATTATTTTCCATAAAGATAGATAGGGACTACGCTGGTTTAATAAATTACAAAAGATTGGTATCCAAAGTTATTAACATTTTTATATTTTTTTATTTGCTTGTAATTTTTAATTGATTAATGTTTTGGTTAAAATAAAATTTTTCATGGTCCTCCAGAGTGTGGTTTACCCGCGTTCAAAGTACGTATAAAACGTCGTAAAATGGCGTTGTAATGTACTGTATAATAAACAATGTAAATAATGCACAATATACATTGTTCTTATAGAAGTAACTAGACGTGCTATTGTAGGTTCGATTCCCACTCGGGGGAATGAAATATTCAATATTTTCATTTCCTCGCTCTAGTTACGAGGTAAAGCGCAACGTTGAGTCTCGCCACTTAACACACAACGCCTCGAGGGTTCAGCTCCCACATTCTAATGAATTTCTAGTTGCCATTCCTTGGATACAGTGTTAAGCTGAAAAAAGACAGACAGAGATATTAGACATCATTTGAATGTAATTTGAATCGACGACCTCCGCCTACAACTAGAGTATCTGCGTCAAGCAGCTCCTTAGCTATATTTAATACATTATTATTTCACGCTAACTAAACTAAGCTGAACTGAGATAAAAGAAACTTCTTCTACCTCCAACTAAATTGTTATACTTTAAGGGGCAACTTTAGAAAGAAGGATTCGGAGCACACAACTTCGTGACACGATGACGACATCGTTAGCGCTGTATAGAATACTTACTTACTGTTGTTTTACAAGCGCTCTAAGAAAATTATTATCTAAACCACTGCGGCGCATCGGCTGATCTTCTGACTGCAATTGCATCGATTGTGGATTCGATTCATACTTAAAAATCTGATCCCCACTTTCTGTCGAACACTGGAGGCATTTCGTGTTGAGCGGCAGAACTCAACGCCGCACTTTGCCTCGACACCAGAGCGAAGAAAAGGAAATATAAACATAAATAAATATATAACTGTCTCGATCGTGGGAAGGGGCATCGAACCCACAACGTCTGTCAACGTCTGCCAACTTAACTCTAGGTTGCTCCTCCTTCACTACTATATGCGAGGTACAGCGTGAAGCTAAAAAAAAGATTAGTAGTATCTTAATTATAAATAAGTAAAGCGAATCGCTTCTCTCGGGTTTTCTAGATCTCTTTTGCAATTCAAATTGAAAGGTTTATTTGAAAGTTAAATAGATTAAGGTGACTCGGTATATCCCTGCACGGACCTAATCATTGGAGGAGGTACCGTGGACGCTAATACATTTATATATGACTTTATAAATATACTAGCTGTCGCCTGCGACTTGGTTTCCCTGAATTTTAAGACGTAATATTTGAAAGCGAACGGAAACTATAAAAAAATTCGCTTTATCTCGTTCCCATAACAATTTCATGAAATAGACTGAGGCATATGTATGCTAGAGAAATGGTTGTAAGTCCAATACTTACCCGGAACAATAGATTATTTTCATTACATCGCTTTGGGAGACCTACAGGAACGGGATAAAACGAAATTATCCATATTAAATCTTAAATAATGTCCACGGCACAAAGCTAAAGTTAAATATATTCACATTGAGAAGTGATTGGCGGTCTCACATTGTCTCGAAATCAAATAAAAAGTTGGAGTGTTTTGACACTAATTTCAATCAGTCTCCCCTGCTATTATGTTTGATACAGCCTGAATCTATAAAAAAGGATTTTGACAGCCGGATGGGCAGGGCCAGAGGAGAGAGTTTCTCAATTTTTTTCTCAAATGTCTCACATGTAGCTAGCTGGTTAAGCAGTCTAGCATGCATAGACCTTTCCGCTAATAAAGTGTGAAAAAGGCGGAAATCAACGCCGCGTTTTAGCTCGTAACCAGAGGTAGAAAACGAATATATGAAATATTTATTTTCCTAGGGAGAGAATCGAATCCACAATATATCCCGCTTACAGCAACACGGTAGTGCCCCTGCGCCACCAACCTGAAAACAAAGTAAAATTTAAAGAAAAAACTAATCATGACCAGTAGAGTAGTAGGGAATATTAAAAATAAATTCAATTTTATAATTCCAACAAAGTTATTACATCGGGCCTTAGAGAGGCAGACCTTATCGTATAGACTATTTTAATATTCATGAAATCTAGGCTTACAAGAAAAATTACGTTTTAAATCATATATGCCCGAAATATTTTAGTGAAATTTATTTTAAATTTATCTTTTTGCTTCAAGAAATTCAAAATGGTGTTTTTTCACGTTACTTGCAATGTTTATAGGTTCAGTTACCACTCAGAAGACAGAGTGTGTTTCAAATATTTTACCCGTCAGTTAAAAAACACGCGAAGTGTAGAGTTCCACCACTTCACTCGCGATGTCTCTTATATTGACAGGTCACTTTGCCTAATAAATAACATGAAATAAATACTTGTTCACGCAATTTTTTCATTAGTTCTCTCTCATTATTCGAAACAGCTAGCGGAGTAGTGTTACGATATACCTGCTACATTACTTGTCGAACCGCTGATCTCAACGCCGTGCTTCATCCTACCAAAACCATCTATATTTTTTATCGATATCAATAACAGCACGTTACGACGGATCCTGCTCATAGCAGAGTAGGTAAAGGTGACCTAAGATCCTGGGAACCTCGTGTTTAGACATTTTGTTCCTATTAAGATACTTCCGTTTCCCATTTTTCACTGAATTCTCTGATGGTATTGCGTGTACAACTTAAGAATACACATAACAATTATTAAGAAAGACTATAGGTTATTTTATTAATTTAAATAAATTAAATATTTATTTTAAATAGTATTTTTAATAGTAGTAATAACAGCAGTAGTAGTTTTAACAGTATAAACATAAAAACTACATATGAACATTTTACCTAATGAGACTAGAAACCACAACTTACCTGTTATGTCAAACACATTCTAACTATGCCGCAATGTTAATAGTGATATCATTTATAAATTTAAATATATGTACGTATAAATATAATTATTTTGATAGCTTCATAGCATGGAATACATCATCTCGTATATAGCAGGGTACGCAGAAAGAGCTCAGAGTCAATACCACTCTCCCCAATTTTCGCCCCAATTTCTGTAGAGTCACTTAAAAATCACCATAATCCAGCTATCCTAAGTTTAAGTAAAAATAAAAAAAATGAACTTAGAACTTAATGAGTCTAACTTAAATTTGTATATCTACAATAATTACAGAGAGTGTTGGTTTAACGGGTAATTTCATGAACTACTATGAAAAATGCTTTTACTCAGAAAGGTTATAAGTTATATTACATAACGTTAGTCTTGTAAACACAACCCACTGTACTTGTGGTTACAATTACTTCCCAGACTTAAAACTGAGTAATTATTTCCATAGTAAATAAAAATATTCCTTAAAGCTTCATGAAAAACACTTCCGTTACAAAAAGTTTAGTGAGCCTAATCAAAAACACATCAAGTAAAGCGAGCCGAAGGTAATCGAGAGAAGGATAACTGAAAAATCATCGAAGGTATCGGGGAATTTCAGCTTCATCACTAATTCTTGAACTTAGGCAAGTTATAGGGAAAATTGAATAGACATTTTTTTATTATAGCGTTACACTTGTTATATAAAAAAATGGCTATTCTGAAACCTTTTATATTTTAATATATATTTGCTTTGTTCTGTATCCAGCGTACAACAGGGAAGGCAGAGGGAAACTAATCCTAAACTTCTCCGTTCTCCATTTTCCGCCGAATTTTCGGAAGTTGTTAAGTCATGGAACTCAACGCCGTACTGTATTTTGAGGAAATGAAAATATTAAATTAATCATTTCACCGATTGGGAATCGAACCTCCGGTACGATGGCCTAGTTATTTTTTTTGTAATAATTTATTTATATACTTCCTTGACCCCGCTCATGCTTTTCATTCTTAGCATCTATTGACATAGAAGCTTTTAGCAGGCAGGCATACAGAAGGTAGTGGCAAGTCAGGCCTTACCTAAATACCCTTATTCAGTTGTAACTCAACGCCATGGTTGCCACCCCCTCAAAATAAATATTAGTTACTTAAATATAATTATGTTACGGTCGAATTTTACAGTAAATTGAACTTTACTATAAAATTCATTTGTACTGAAAAACATAGTGAGTGGTAAAAAATATAGTTCAAGCTAAAGGGAGACCTAAATTGACCTGGAGGTCGAGTAAAACGCATGAATAACCCTGAGGAAGCTGATGATAACTGACAAGATATGCAGAAGCCGAAAGGATTCTCTCTGTTTTGATCTTTTCGATCCTCAGTTCTCTTTGAGTACTCTGCCAAAAGAAAACATCATCTTATAGTTTCTATATGTCCATCCTACCAATTCGGAAATGTGAGCGAATATAAGAAAATCTCCATTCAATTAGACCTTACAGGGTCTTTTTGGCCGTTAAATAAAATATTATGACCAATATTGTAATCCTATGGCAAGTTCCACCATATAATCTTATGTAGGTATATATGTATGTGGTTTAATAATATGTTATATATACCGCTGGTGGATTTGAGCGGTTTTCGAGAGGTACGGGTTCAAGTCCCGCTGTGTTAATTTATTTATTAGTCAAATAATATTTATGTTTTTCTTCACGAGACATACAATTTTAAAAATGTAACAAATGTGTATTTTTTTAGGTTGACACTGTATTTTTCATAAAGTGAACTTGGCAGAGTAAACCCAGTGTTAAGACACTCCGTTGCCCATTTTCTATCTAATGTTTGAGATGGACGTAGTGAGTTGCGAAACTCAATGCCGTGCTTAATCTTATTCTAAATTGAGGAAAATTAAAATAATTAATTCCCACGAGTGGGTATCGAGACCACTACCATAGCGTTTACAGTCTTACTCTGTGCCAATACGCCACGATGGCTTCGATAAAATAAAATGGAAAAATGAATAAGGACACAGCAACTTTCGCCTGATTATACTACACATTGGAAATGAGGCCTTAGCCTGGGTCTAGGCAAAATTACCCCGACTCGTATCTACTTGAACTTATATATTTTAAGCAGAATGTTATATCTTTACAGAGAAGCGATAACAAATTATATAAATAAATAATAATAATAATAATAATACTTTATTGCACTAAAATAAACAAAGAAACAGTAGAGCAACAATAATTACAGAAAGACAATACAAAGTGCAATGGCGGCCTTATCACTAAAAGCGATTTCTTACAGGCAACCATTTAAAAGGACTTATTATATAAAAGATAGAGAAGAGGTGCAAAAAAAGTAATAATAAATATGATACTATCAAATATAAATAATAAAATTTGAATTAAGGAAGTTTGTTTTTATTTTTAAGTTATTTTTAAGTATTTTTCATAATGGATTATATTTTACAAATCAAGCCCTTTCATTTGATACCCATTTATATGCGTTTTTATATTTGGGGGGGTTAGACAAAACTTCGTAATCTGCCATTTTGTTGTGGTGGCCAATTTGGATTAACAACAATTTCATTGTCGTCAGAACTGACGTTGTAATTAACGGGCGAAGCCGCGGGGGGAGGGGGGCGCTAGTAATATATATAAATAAAATAAAGTATACAAAAACAATTTGAAATAATTGAGCACGTCCTCTAATAACAAAAGGTACGACCCAAAACCAGCCCGAATTCTATCTATATAGTATATCGTTACTCACTTAACGCTTTATCAAAGCATAATACTTTTACAAACTCTTCTATAAATTTTAACTAAACTTATATAAATTAAAAATTTAACTCATTCACTGAATTTAACGGAAAATAAGAAACGGAAATGTTTTATGTTTTAACGGAAACGGAGTGTCTTAACACTAGGATTCCAACACTTCTGCCTTCTCTGCTACGTGCAGTATACAACGTATAGCCAAAAAAAGTATATATAAGTTAAGTTAAATATAGCTCACATAAACCGTCCTGGCGCAGTTAGATGAGTTGTGCTATTTAAAACGCAATGTCTTAAAAACTAGTCGCTGTGAATGAAATGTCTTAACATTAGGTTGAGGTGTGTGGATTGAAACCACAATAATCCTACGTACAGATCAGATACCAGAAGACTTATTCTAAGCGGAGTGGTTTATCGATCGAACCAGAGCGAAGAATTGAAAATATAAATGTAATTAAAAAAAATATTTCCTCGAGTGGGGATCGAACCCACAACCAGTCGCTTACAGTCACGCGCTTGTGCTCCTGCGTCACGAATGGCTTCATTCCTCTTCTTCTACATGAAATATAATACTCATATTAAAATTGTTTTATGGCTTTTGTCTTCGAGACAAAGCGCTATCTAATGTATAATATCGAGAAGTGAACAACGGAGTGTCTTGACTCTACGTAATCTCAGCCTAAACAAGGTAAACGTGTGGAAACGTGTGGAAACATAAGCTGTCATATAAGCTGCTGTCAGAAATAAGACAATGTAGGTACTTACATAAACCACAGTAGTTCTTCCTGCTTTATCTTATTTTCAAGTAAATACTTGACGCTCAAGCTACAAAGAAACAAACTTCTTTTAAACTATTCGTCGTTTATCTTTTGAACAAAAAGATATATTATACAAGATATTCGTTTGCCGAAGGCATGTTATTTAGGGAATATAAATGTAAATGTTAAACTATGTCTCATTGGGGACTATTATCCTGCCGAACGAAACCATTGGACTTAGAAAGTGAAGACTTGGCACCTAGGTAAGTTAGGAAACTTAGGGGGAGCTAAGGAAGATAATTTCTCGAAATTCCTTCTGTAACGGAGAAAATATGGATTTTCCATTTTATGTTTAAAAGTCCTCGCAAAAAAATGGCGAAGATTATTTATTATTTATTTTATTTATTATTTTATTACTACCATTTAACAATGCATACAAAAACTTAAACTGTGTCCTGCAAAACTCTTTGCGAGTTTGACTGCAGATTGACTAGTGGCGTTGAGTTCCGATACTCAATACGCAACGTCTCAAGAATTCAGTTAGGCACAGAAGGGTCTTAATGGGGAACGGATTACACTAGATTCCTAGGTTCCCTGTGGGAGGTTCCCTAGGGTCCCAGGGTAGGACCCTGCTATATGTGGGATAGTGTGTGAAGCTAAAATAAAAAATAGTGTTAATTTACACAAATATGTTTATATCAAGTATATCATTATGCCATTGAGGCTAATCGTATTGCAGAGGCACCAGCGCATGACTGTGAACACGACAGGTTGTGGGTTCGATTCCCACTTGAAGAAATGAAATATTTAATATGTTTCATTTCTTCGCTCTCACGGCGTCGCTTCGTGTCAAGGCGAAGCGTGGCATTAATTACCGCCACTCAATACGCAACGCCTCCAGAATACAACGTAAAGTGGGGAACAGAGTGGTTAAGCACTAAGTTTCCTTTGCCTACTCTGCCGTATGCGGGAAACAGAGTAAAATAAAATAAACAAGTAGCATAATTATGCATTTCAAAAGGATCTCTTACATTTGACTGACATAAGCTTTTAAACATAACATTCAAGCTTCCGACCGATACAAAGAAATGTATAATTGTATGTCACATTCAGACTTTGTAAGTTTCCACGCCAGGGACTATACGAACAATTAAGTTGAGTAATTTTAGTATGAGACAATTAATGTTGTTTAATTTAATTTACACTGTGAAATAATACAAGGCGGCCGTGGCCCGGTGGCACAAAGGTCTGGCTGTAAACGTGACGGTGGTGGGTTCGATTCCCATTTTAGAATTAATTATTTCATTTTGTCGTTTCCTTGCGTTACGCAAAGCCTCGTGGAAATTGAGGAACGGCCTGTCTTAACACTAGTGTTCCCAGGTTTAATCTGCCATAATGATATGCGCCGGATACAGCGTGAAGTTAGCGTTAGTCGCTTAGAAAAATATTAAAATTTCTTTTTTTTACCTTTTTGGAAATTCTCTCATCAGTTACTGCAAATTCACACGAGTAAAGGTGTCTGTTGCAGTCCAAACCGCTAGAATGGTTGAAATGAAAATTATCCTTTGTATAGCAGTTATGTTGTTGACATTTTCTAGGAATTATTTTAGGGAAGGAATTACATTAAAAAAATATTCTATAATAATAAAAAGAATTGAAAATATAAGTCGTGTAGTACGTGTACTCGAACCCGCTCCATTTGGATCTTATCTTTTTGACAGGTTGATGACGATGATGTGATGTGATGTGATGTGATGTGATATTACATGATCAATATCAATACACAAATACAATATACAATCTAAAGTTCAAGTCACCTTGGTTAGAGGATAGAATGGTGACGCAATGGGTAAGCGACGTTGAACTGCGCCACTATATACATAATTTCTCGAATTCGGGCAGGAAATGGAGAGTGGAGTGTCTGAACACTAGTTTCTCTTTATCTACGCTACTACATTCTGCGTTTACTATATTATGTTTTAATAATAAGACCAAGGAAGGAAGACAGAAGACGGCTTGCAAGACGCGCGTTGTTCAACTCAAACTTATCTCGGCTCAAGTGGAGAAAGCAAAACCTTACATTTAAAACAATCCATTCTGTACTTTTTTTTAGATCAGATTTTACTTTCTATAACAAAAAAATATATAATTATTTACTTTCTCCATTTAATCAAACCCACAACCGTGTTTACATTCAGATATTTTTCCACAGTCCCCTGAAGGCGTCTACGAGTTCTTAGAAGAATAATGTAATAGCATTTGGCGACACATTTGGTACGTTTTAACCCTATAAGGATAGTCTCCTGCATTTAATGGATGAACGTATCGAACATATAAATGATTAGGTACTCCGGGTAAGGGTTGTAAAATACTTTGTTTCGAAGCTGACACAGCTTTGACAGTAGATTTTCATTTGTTTACAGATAAAGTTGAAGAAGAAAAAGAAGATAACAAAAAAAACCACAATTCATATACTATATTACAATTATAGTTTCCTTAATGAAGATTGAATTCATACCCATATTCTTAACATATAGACGTTGTTCCACTACAATGCTATACTATAGTATACTGTCGCTGTGAATGTCAATTGATTCCTAAATTGTGTTTCTGAGTTAAGATTAAAGAAAACGCGATGCGTTTCAAACACATTTATTCTTTTAATGTTTGAGTTTGACATTTCAAAGTATATCTCAATTTTAATCTTCTGTATGGCCTTCCATATAAGTGCTAAGTGTAGAATTATGTTTGACCTTTTGCCGTTCGTGTATTCGCAGGAGTCGTCTCTCGTTCAGAGACAGGTGAAATAAAATTACTAGAACGTGTTACATGATGCCAATATAGTAAATTGTTTTAAAATATATATTTCTTCCTCCGATTGTATGAAATTCGTTGCCAATTTCAAGTTTTTATTTTTACCATAAAATATTTCTCAATTTAGATAAATAATAAAATAAGCGTCCATGGTAGTCGACAGCATTGTAATAGTATTGTCGTTGTGAAAGAGACAACAGTGGGCTCGATTCCCATTTAGGGAAATGATACAATTTTATGTATTTTTATTTTCCCGCCACACACCCCACACATCCGCCATACAACATACAGTGTCTTAAAAATGTCTGAATGTTAGGTTCTCTCTGCCTACGCTGCCATGCGGGATGGCTTTTTTTTATATCTATTAAAAAAGACATTATCCTTAAGGTAAACACTAACAGCAGGTCGTCGTGGAACAGTATCACAGCTAACTGAACGCGATGATCGAGGGTTCGATTCCAACTCTAAGAAT